>JAAAQI020160228.1:0-17101 GCA_011800005.2 Stichodactyla mertensii | reverse complement strand
AGAAAGAAACTGAAAGAAAGAAAGAAACTGAAAGAAAGAAAGAAACTGAAAGAAAGAAAGAAACTGAAAGAAAGAAAGAAACTGAAAGAAAGAAAAAAACTGAAAGAAAGAAACAAACAAACTGAAAGAAAGAAAAAACTGAAAGAAAAAAACTGAAAGAAAGAAAGAAACTGAAAGAAAGAAAGAAACTGAAAGAAAAAAGATAGAAACTGAAAGAAAGAAAGAAAACGAATGGACGAGAACATGGAGAACAAAAAGAAGTACTAGGTTTTTGTTTTGTTTGTTTTCGCTAAAGAAATTACGAAATTTGTGAGAAACCAAATCCCAACCAACTGTATGATCAAATTATTTATCAATCGAAGACTTCAAAAGTACGAGTTCGAGTGTTTTCGGCGGAAATTTCTTTTTGCCTTATTTAGAATAAAATCTTAAGTAAAGACTGAGGACCAAATTCTATTATTTTGAAAACATTTGAACCTGTTCGGATGTTCGACTGCAGTCGACTTATTGTGAACTTCAAGTGTTTCCGAAAGAAATTCTTTTAACACAGTTTCTTTCAGAAAGGTAGTTTTATTCTTCCTTCAAAAACTCTGAAAATCTTTCTAACTGTTCTTCTGTTCGAACAAATAATAAACGTTTGAGAAAAAAAAAATATCACATCACTTTAGCCAAAATATATTCCCTAGAAACCCGCAGATATTTTTTATTTACAATAATAAATCTTAAGAGCCAACTTAGTTACGGAACAGTTTCTTATTATTTGATAGGAACTGACATGTGGGCAGGGAAAAGCCTCTCTCTCTCTTTATTCTTTCCGATAAAGAAACATCATTATTTGCTATAAAAGACTGATATAAATGCATCAAATATTTTGAACATTTTATGGTCTTTTTAGGCAGCCGCTTTCATGTTTTAATACAACTTCAGTGAAGCTTGCAATAGTTTTGGCTGTGATTTCACTATTTCAGTGGAAGTACAGATGTTTTTTTCTCAAACAATGAACGGTCACAGGAGACCGAAGTACAACGTATGCTTCGCTTCTGTTCAAGGCGTGTCAAAAATGAATAGAAAATATTGAGAAAAGCGTGTTTTTAGGATGACATTAAGTAATTTTCTAAAGGTTTTCCCTTCAATCACTTCAGACAGTTTCATATATATCCATTAACCCCAGAATTCTCAAATGTTATCGTTTTGGGAGATGTTTAAATTTCTCTAGAGCGGGAAATTTTGCACACTCAAGCACTTGACGCTTATTTATTCCTTTTCCCCCTTTTCCTTGATCTAAGGCTAACAGCAACTTATTATGGACAAGAATTGAAAATATCTTGAAAGTAAAAAAATTGTTCAACAGGTAAGAACAAGCAACAAGAGGCGACACTCACCACAGCTGAAGTGTTTTCAAAACGTCGTTGCAATTCTGTAATAATGCAATTCTCAATTTACGAACAAAATTGGCGTGGCGGTAATGTGTCTATATTCAAGAACAGTCACACAGAAAAACAAGAGGTCTATGAATTTCTCGTAAAATAAATTTGAGAATAACCTCATGGAAAGGCAGCTGTTGATTGAATAAAAAAGAACAATGACTTGTAATCAATGCGAGTAAAGCTGACGGACTTTTAGGCTTCGGCGGGGATGGACCTTATTCTATTCAAACAAAAGAATTTCAGTTAATCGAAATATGTATAAAATAAACTAGAGAAAGGTTTAAAAACTTTGATAAATTCGAATTGACTTTTGTATTGTTTTAAGCAATAACTCCAAGGATAAAACAGGGACATATGTAATTTGACAAAGAACAAACGATTTCTTTCAGTTATGTTATTATTTGATACACTGTGAAGCCGTCATGCAAAGAAAAGATGACGCCTGTGACTGACGGAGTCGGAGGCGTGAGTACACGGGCACTGACGTAATAACTCTTCACCTTCATATCCTAAGGATGTAACATTCCGAGGAAACTCTGGAAACCTTGAAAAACATGTATTCTCCAAATACTCTCCATATCTTGAAAGCGCCAGTTTTGACTTCAAAGTTTTACTGACTCGAGGTGTGCAAATAGATCTGAACAGTCTAGAGTAGATATAGGATGTCTCTTGGTTTACACATGGCATCACAGCCGCACTGCTGGATTTCTCTTTTACAAAGGATTTGGTGTTTTTCATATCATCCAAGATGGTGTTCAAAATAAAATATGTCAAAGCAGCAGAAATAAAAGTAGTTCTGGGGAAAACATACTAATTGTAATTTTGGCTACTTCGTTAATATCAAGGCTGAATAACTATATAGCATTACAAAGCAAGGCACGTGACATGACAAACGCCTTGTCATTGGTTGGCCAAATGACAAGCTACAATAAGTTACGTGATACAGCTACGTTTGATGATAGGCTGATAGGTAAAAAGCAGAATAATAAAGCAATTTTAAAAACTGATATACAAAATTCTAAGTATAAAACCTCTCATTTAAGTCGATATTAATTGATTTAACCTAAGCTTCTTGAATCTGAAACTGTCATTTCGTGTAGTTCTCTAATACATTTGTTTCTCTCGTTTAAACATACAAAGGGTTCTAGTGATAAAGGCTGTAATAGCATTTCAATGCATGATCACGTGAGATTTTGGCCGCACTCCATGTATTAACAACTGATCTATCCAATCACACACCTCATAACGACTAAAAAAGAGTTTTCCAAGGATCTGTACATGGTAGGATCCTGCTTTCGTGATACGGCTTGACACCCAAAGAATAAGTAACCATTCCTATATAAGCATCTTCATTAACGATCGGTCGGATCGTCGATTTTGCAGCCTGCGTCATGTTCAGTAGAAGCTTCCCGCTAAAAAATACCTCCTCCAGAACAGTATGGATCGTAGGTGGCTCGTGGGTAATCTTCAACAGAAACAAAGTTTCGGTGATTTGGATCTCGAATGACTTCAGCCCCGTATCTAACAGAACTCGCATAAAGAATTGTCTTCTCTGAGAGATCTTGATGCCAAGGCAGGACACGGTAAACATTGACAAACACATCTTCGTCTGTTTTTAAAACAAAACTCCATTGACAACTTAGGGCCCACGCAAGTCCAAGTATCACTTTCTTCTGGATGTGGCGATATCCCTCACCGCTGGGACCCAAAATCTTACAATATCTTTATACAGACTTTCCTTCCCTAAAAAAATGATGTTTCCGGCTTTACTATCACAAGTACTCTCCAACACACAAATCGTTTTCCAAGATAAGTTACTACCAACGGGAAGCATCGAGACTTTTCAAATAAAGCTGGTTTTATCCTGTTACCGTGGTTTCCCCGAGACTTTCTTATAGCTTGTCTGGCAAATGCAGCCCTTGAACAAATTGGTACGAGAATCAGAAGAAACAGGTTCCTCGGCGAACAAATGCTGTTTGTACTCGAGTATGGAACGGATTTCTCCACTCTGGTCAACTTTCTTTCTCCCTCAGTGAAGAAGACCTCTTCGTTAATTGTTTGATTAAATAGCTTACCCAAATAGTTCAACGAAATTGCATTACTTTTCAAGAATAAATGCTCACAGCTTGATTGGCTGACGAGGCTGCAATAAGTGAATAATCATCGTAGTCATTCATTGAAGATGACGATATCCCAAATCATGTACTATTACCATGCCACTATTAAAAGTAGATAATTTACAAAGGCACTCAGAGTAAGGAAGATCATGAACCTGGAAGCACGGAAGAGATTCCGCCTGCCCAGGAGCACTTTGGGCTAACAATTAAAAATAAGAATTTTTCGGTTGAATTGTCTTCTGATGTGTTTTGCAAGTCACAGATTGCTTCACACTTTCTTGCGGGTTGAAAAATGGAACCAGTTCTATTATCTGGTTACGAAACACATTTCTGGTTTAGCTAATGTTTTGCCTTGATGATAAGTGTTGGTTCATTTTCGATACTTTCCCAACCTAGTTCTATAACCTTGACCATATTCGCTTTGCTAATTTTGTGTAGATTGACAAGTTTAGAAAATCTTGTCTTTAAGATCTATAATCATTGACCAAGCCTCTCATCTGTAATCGAAACTTAGGACCAACTGATATGAAGAATCGAACTTATCTGGATGAACAATGTAAACAGGAAATATGGTTTAACCGATTTAGGCGAGGCACACTTAGCTCTAATCACCTTTGGAGTTAAATAGAGGTACAAGTATAAGGCTGTAGCTAAAGCCACACAAGAGTGTAGGGAGACCAAAGTTAGGATTATGGTCGAGTAAGTAATTCCTTCTGACAACCTTACCTTCAAAGGGGCGTCTTTCTGGTTGGTTTCTAAAGAAACCAACCAGAAAGACGTCCAAGAAAGACGTGCAAGAGGTTTCTAAAGAAACCTCTTGCACAGTCTGTTTCCCAAAGCAGGGATTAATAAAGAGTAGCAACTCCAGCGACATTCCGGATTTCAGTCCTCTAACGTTAACTGTACTCCTTTAACCAACAGGCACTTGAGGTCAGCACAAATTGATCCTTAAACCCTTCTTAAGTATTTTAGTCGTGTCACCTTATGGAACATTTACTCTTTCTTTATCCCGAGTTAGGCTGTACCAGCAAATATCCACAGATGTGGCACAGTTTTAGGCAAATTTCAGTAGAATTCTTCTGGGACAAAAGCTTTCACGTAGAGCTGGCACATCAAAACTGTTTCGGAGGTCAAAGCTTTTTCACACTGAAATAGAAAGAAAAGAAACGAGACGAAAACTTCTTCTAATTGAGCAGGAATGTACGGAGGGGTGGAGGGGTGGAGGGGTGTAGCACCCTCCAATATAAGCAGTAAGTCGTACCTCGATCCATCAACGATCCAGCACGAACTCCTTGAAAAGATCAAGAAAGTATGCTCACGCAATGCACTCTCGCTCTAAAATCTAAAAAAAAATAACGCTCTACAGAAGTTTTTAATGATTTTCAATTCATCTCTGATCGATAACTATAATTTTGCTGTCGCCTTTACTCTGTCCTCTATCGGTCAAGGCATCTTGGAGATCTAAAAATGCACGCAAAGTTATGGGACTTGCTCCACAGTTGAAACCATCGTACCTGCGCTCCCCCTGACAATATTTAGCTCATTGTAGCGTTCTATCTGCTTATCGTCGATGAAATCTATTGGAGTAATATATTTAGATTTAAATTCAATATTACAGGCTCGGACAACTCTCTGATATTTAAAAACTTTGCTGACGCAAACGGAATAGTAAAATCTAGAAAAGCGTTGTTATTTTCGCTGCTAATGAGAAACCGCGACGTTCAAAACACAACTAAAACAAAACTAATACCTTTCTAAAATAAACTATCAATTTATTAAAGGATTAATTTTGACAGTTTAATTCCTAATAATTTATAGAAGGGTATATATAATCTAAAGAACCTTAAAAACATGCCGATTCTTGAAACTTCCAAACTCGCTCAAGTGTAATTGATGAAATATTCATGACGTCAGTGATTCCATTTTGAATAGGCTTCATAACAGGTTGTTTTTATCCGAGTCTGACCAAACTCGACTCTATATTCATTCTTGTGTATCTGTTGCTATAGGGAACATAATTTATTCCAAGTGCCTCAAAATTAATTGCAGTCAAATAGAGTTACGATGCTTTTCATAGGCTAGATCCGTCACGCTATATTCTGGGAGTCGCCCTAAAATTGTGCTTATATTTTGATCGCTTTATAAACTTGTTCGTGACTTGTTCGCTCCTATATTTACACAGTTCATCTGAGCTAGCTTAGCCCTTAGGTATTCCTATGATATTACTTTGACAGAGTTTTCGGATAAATCCGTTCAGGAAGAGGTTTTTTTGGCGGAAGAATCGAAAACATTGTTTTGGTTTGACGTCGGTAAGAAAACACGACTACAATAGTGATCGCCCGCCGTTATCTTCTTAAATCAAAATGAAGAGATCTATATTACCGGACTTCGCGAATTCGAGAAAATACGTAGATGATTTGGTGGAGTTTATGAAAGCCGATGGCGATGATAAGGAGACCAAAATTAACCAACAGTTTGGGGGTGTACAGGAAATTGCGAATCGGCTTCAAACATCGACAAAGAAGGGCATCATCGCCGTTACGGAATCACTGCGAGAGAGGGACCGAATTTTTGGCTACAATTGGCTTGTCAGCTCTAATGCTGCCCGTAAATCAATCGGACACTATTTCCTATACTCCATAACTGATGTCCTGCTCCTACTTGTGATCATAGGAGCGATTGTGTCGGTAATACTTGGCTATTACTATCAAGAAATATGCGAAGGCAGGCCTATCGAAAACTCGGAAAACTTGGCTTGGATGGAAGGAGTTGGGATTCTAGCAACAGTCCTTGTCATAATTTTATTGTCAACCTTAAGTGATTATTTTAGAGATCTGATCCGTCAGGGTTTGCAGAAGAAGATTGAGAGCGAAAGGAAAGCTTTGGTGATCAGGGGTGGAGTCAGATGCTCAATTTCCTACAGGGACATCAAGGTCGGAGACCTGTGTGAAATCAGCGCAGGTAGTATCATTCCTGCTGATGGCATTCTTGTCGAAATCACCGAACTCATCACCAATGAAAGCTCTATCAACCGAGGTAGACGAAACATCAAAAGTAAGAAGGACCCGTTCGTCTTCACCAGCACCCATGTCACTGTCGGTCATGGAATGATGATCGTGTTGGCTGTGGGTGAAAGGACGCAAGCAGGCATTCTTGCTCAGAAGCGAGCACGTGAACGTGTTTACGACGACATACAAAGAACACGCCAGACACTCGAGGGAAAGTTGTCCTTGGCATCCAGCGTCCTTGGGTTACTGGGAATCATCGTTGGTCTCATCGTTGCTCTTGTGCTTCTGATCAGCTTCGGGATCAAGGTCTACAGCATCGATGGCCTCAGCTATGATCCCAGTCACTGGAATGATTTCATCAAAGCTATCATCATAGGTTTTGTCATCATCATCGTTGCTGAGCCGGAAGGGCTATCAATGGCTGTGACTATTATTCGCACACGATCCTTGGACTCTATGCAGAAGAAGAACATCTTTGTACGTAATGATGATGTTCTTGAGACCATGGGGAACGTCACGACGATGTGTTTGAACAAGACTGGAGTTCTGACTACTGTTAGTAGCCTTCCAATGAGGGAAGAAGTGACCGAGAGTTACATCAATGGGCAACACTTCCTTGGGGACGCCAGTGACTACAAGACGAGTATACCCGAGAAACTGATCGATGAAATGGCAAATGGTATAGCCATCAACACCAGCTACACATCCAACATACAGGTAAACAAATCACTTTGTTTGATTTGGGATAAATTAGTCCTCCGATGACACTCTCACAGGAGGGATCTGGGAATAACGAGTACTTACAGAGGAGGGAACGGGCGTTTAGCTCTGCCAGGATACAGCCTACTATAGTTATTAGAAAACAATAACTCCACTGCAGTACTGATATAAAACAGTATGGGTCTTTTCTTATGAACAGGTTGTATATAATATTCAAGTTGTTTACTGGAAGAATATAAGAAGATTCTGAAATGCGATTTAACTCTTGTTTACAAAAAGAGGAATTTTTAATTAATTAATTAATCTTTTTTGTATTTTTTTTTCGGATTAAAATTTAGTCTGAAAGAAATAATCTAACGTTGCATTTTGTAGTAAAAGAATGAAGAATGAATGAAACATGGCGGTTATCGTGAATATGGAAGTTTTGGGGCCCGAAGATGATTTACTGTCAGTAGCTATTCTTCCATCGTTTAAACCTTCTCCATCTCTTCTCTTCACAGTTTTCATACTTGGACGGCACAATAATAGCCGTTGGTGATATCACCGAATGCGCTCTTCTAGAATTCTCTGACGATCTGGACGTCAGTTATCACCACATAAGACGAGTGAATCCAGAATACTCTTTCTTCAAGGTCTTCCCCTTCGACCCTGACCTCAAGTTCATGACAACTGTTATAAAACTCGACAAGGAGACATACAAGGTGGGTCAACAATGATGTGTCACATGATGTCACGTCACGTGTGATACATGTCAGGTAGCAAAAAGTTCTCACAAGATACTTGATTGATTTGTTTTTAGATCTACAGTAAAGGCGCACCGGAAGTGATGCTGGATAAATGTACAAACATCTTGACCGCAGAAGGGGAAGAACCATTGGATTCCGAACGACGCAAACGTGTCCAAGATGTCGTAGAAGCCATGGAAACTAACAGTCAACTGAAAGTAATTTGTCTTGCTAGCAAGATAAGAGAGGAGAGGAATGGTAAGTGTGGGAATCAGTTTATTGGCGTTTAACTGATTGATTAATTTTTCATTTTTTTCATCTTCTAGATGATGAAAGCGTTTGGGGAAGTGAAGAAGTGAACTCAAATCTTACTCTAGTGGCGGTCATGGGAATCGAGAGTACAGTCGGTCAGAGGGTACGCCCACCCTAAATATGCGCGCGCATGCACCAATTATTTTGTTTTGTATTTAATCCAAACACGGTTTACAATGAACTCAACGAACTTTCAATAGTATTTATGAGATTTTCCTTTGTATCTTAGAGTACCGGTAATCGTATGATTGTATCAGAGGGCAAACTTATCTCGAAAACTCCCTTCAGAAATCAGTTAGGACAATACAAGACGACCATTAACGATGCATTAATCGAAGATTTTGCAAGAGGTGTTGCTGTGAATACAGACTACTTGTCCGATATACAGGTAATAAATATACTTTTTCAAGGACGGTAATCTTTATCCGGCAAAAAGAATTTTTAATATCTAGGACTGTGACCCGCTTCTCATTATTCTTGTGCATCTTTTTTAACCAAACGAAGCGTACGATCAAAAAGGTCCAGCTTTTGCACCAGAGCCTTCACACTGCTTGTTTGCAACCATTCCCAAGAGGAACAAAAGACAAATGCATGGCGGCCATGTTGGTGGTGCAGACAAAAGGACCTAATGAGAAATCTTGTGTTAAATACCACCAACATGGCCGCCATGACGTAACGTGCAAACGAAGAATTCCACTATAGCATTACAAATTAACTTATTTCTTTTATTTTGGAAGTTATATTGATCAGCCAACGAGTAGTTGGGCTGTGAATAGTGGCAGTAAGATGAGACGAAGATTGACATCAACTTGGGGCATGTGTTTATTTTCTATAGAACGAAGGACTCGACCATCTACCTCAACACGTTGGTGATCCTCACGACTGTGCACTCCTCCAGTTTGTACTTGAACTGGGCAAGACCTATCAACATTACAGAGATGAACACCCCTACGAGAAGCATGTCGTGTACAAAAGCTTTGCTAATGACCCACCAAATCTACAGTACCATGCGACTGTGATCAGGCTTTCAAATCCAAGCACCTACAGAGTTTACGTCAAAGGGGGAATTGATTACATCTTGGGTCATTGCAACCGGCTTATCCAAAACCACCCTGAGGGGGCGATAGACCTTGATGATGCGGCGAAGCACAACATCCGATCTGCCGTTACACAAATGGAGAAAGGAGACGTCTTCCCTGTGGCATTTGCGGTGAAAGACATCGAAAGTAAGTTTTTTTCTGAGAAGAAAAGGGCAGACAGTGATTCCCGTCTTGCCGAACAGATTCCAATTGGTTGTAACCGTTCAGAACTAAACTAATGGCTAATTATGATTGAAATTGCTTCTCCAAGCTTATTTTTCCCGGATAAAAATCCGAGTTCCTGACGGGCCTCGAACCCATGACCTCCTGGATACCGGTCAGGCGCTCTAACCAACTGAGCTACAAGGAACTCATGTGGTGAGCAAGGCCACATATAGCTAATTATCTCTAACATTCACAGGTAGCAGTGCGCCAGACTGGAACAGCAAAGAGAGGATCTTGTCCAACTTGATGTTCGTTGGTTACTTGGGACTGAAGGAACTAACAAGAGGAGAGGTAAATACTGAGCTGAATTGTTACCAGAAAACTGACCACTCTTGACGGAAATGCCGATATCCGTCCGGACGGAAATGCTTGCACACGACACAATTAAGTGCTCTCCTTAACTTTTTGCTTGTATTTATAATCTCTCAATAGGTTACAAACGCCATTTTGGATTGTCAAAAAGCTGGACTCCAAGTTACCATGGTGACAGGATCCAGCTTACAATCAGCTGGAGCCTTTGCCAAAAAGTGCGGAATACTTCAGCCAACCCAAAATTGGCCAGAGAGTAGTAAAGAAAGTGTATTCGGTCTAGATATCCAAGCCTTTGAAAAGGAAATTCATGATGCATCAGGGAAGGTTTGTATAGTAGCGAGCTTCATCTTTATCAGTCTCGTGGTGCGGTCAACCATGCTGCACAACATAACGTTCTGTATCTTTTCTAGATTGACCAAGACAAGTTTGACAAGCTTTGGCCAAACAATCTCCGTGTACTGGCTAACTGCCCTCCAGCCAAGAAACAAACTTTGGTGGAGGGCATCAGAGGAAGTCAGCGTAAAGAAAATGGCGAGGTGGTTGCTGTGGTGGCTTCTGGGATACATGATGGGCCCTTCATACGAGAAGCAGACGTAGGGTTGTCAATGGTATGCAATATATCACGTGACGCGACGTATTGTCTCTACTTATTCGTATGACAAATAATCTCTTGCAATTGCATTACTGACACACAAACGGGACATGGTTTCATGAAAATCGTGAAGTTACTTGGAAGATTCACCGAGCTGAAGAGTTTAGAAGTGCAGGAAAAATCATGGTGATGTGACGAGAGGGCATTAGGGCTGCGCTTGCTTAAAAGGTATCCAAACTGGGATTATAGTATAGAAGGATTCGGTAAGGTGATAAAAAGGTATTTGGAAGATGTTTCCCGAAGTTTTTCCAAAATGTACTGGGAAGGGTCTTCTTAAGAGCGCATGTCGAAACCTTAGCCTTTCTGCTACAGTACGGTAGAAACACATCAAAGATCCTGACAATTCACATGACTGTACAGTATTGTACAACTTCTTGTTTGAGGGTAACAAAGCCTTTTTTACTAGGGTGTAAGCGGATCCAATGTAGCCCAAGAAGCAGCCGACATCGTCCTGAAGACAGATAACTTCAGTGGCGTATTGGAAGCAATCAAATGGGGACGTCACATGTACGAGACGGTCCTCAAGTTCTTGCAGTTTCAGCTCACGGCAACATGGGTTACCCTAATCCTTATGACTGTGGGTGCCATTGTCTTTCGGGTATGTTTGCATTATTGCTATTCACAGTTGAGCAGCTTGCGTACGATCAGTGTGAGAAACTCACGGTACCGATGCCGTGCCGTGATGGGGTATGTCGATGCAGTCTCATTGGGCAAGAAAATCTGCACGCGCATTTGTTCGTACGTCATTAATTCTGTATCAGTGACAGTGTTTCGTTCCGCGACTTCCCACCATCATGCGAAAACTACTTTATTCTACACAGTATCATTAGAAGACTTGGTTTTGATTTTAGAGTACCTGTTTTAACACTTGGGAATTTTCATTTTCAGAAAAGCTTGTTCTCAGCTGCTCAGCTTCTTTGGCTCAACCTTATTATGGACGCTCTTGCATCTATCGCACTGTCCGGTGACCAGCCATCAAGTGACATCCTTCTCCATAAGCCATACGGTCGCGATAAGCCACTCATATCAAGAGCGGTCCTGAGAAATGTAATCGGTCATTCCATTTATCAGATTGCCGTGATCTTCATCATCATATTCGCATTTCCATGCTTTACAGACACCAGGAATGGATATACTGCAAAAAATATTTGCAAGCCAAGCCAACACGCGACGATGGTATTCACCACTTTGATCTTTATGCAGCTCTTTAATGAAATAAACTGTCGACGTGTCCAAGACAGGAACGTGTTCGGTAGCAGGGGTGACAAATTCGATTGGGTCTTTCTTGTTGTTGTGCTGTTTTGCTTTGGAATCCAGGTAATCATAGTATAATTTGGATATTTTCATAAATTCATAAATTAGGTAGCCTAATCATCCTTCCTCGCAGCTGGGATGCTGATTTATCAAGGACGCAGCTCTACGCGGTCGGGTCGAGGGTATATGCAAGGCGCACTATGCAGCCAGCATACCTGACCATAGGACCCATATTCGACCGCGGAGTACAGCTCGGATCGAAACAGTGTTGATTGTGATAAGAAAAGAAAACCGGAGAAAAACCCTCGAAGCAAGGGAGAGATCAACAAAATCAACTCACGGGATCACCGAGTTCGTAAGATTTGAATCGAGGCTCAGCTCCGCGGAAACAATGGTAAAATTGTAATTGCTCTTTCTGTTTCTGCCTCGGTCCAAATCTTATCACAAAAACCAGAATATCCAAATGGGTTATTGTATTCGTTTTGAAAGAGAATCGTTGGAGTCGTAACTTCCCAAATTGTTATTTTGCAGGATAGGAAAATCGCATGATGATAGGCATCGCTCTGACGAGGGACAGCATTACGACCCTTAGAAAAGTCCTCCTTTAGAATTCACCAAAATCTTCTTTTTTATTTTCCAGATAATCATCGTTTTTTTCTTCCACAACGTCTTTCGTGTTCGTTGCATGGATGCAGAACAGTGGCTCTGGTGTCTATTTTTTGGCTTTTCAGTGCTCCTCTGGGGTCAAATCATCTTCACTATCCCTAAGAGTATAATTCCCAGACAAATACGTTGCTGTTCTAGGGGAGTGCCACCAAAACAGAAAGGCTGTTGTTCCTGTTTTAGAGGGATCAGGAACAGAGACGAGGTGAGCTTGTTGTCTCAGCTGTGTCTTTCTTTCTAGTTTCTTTCCATTCTACTTTTTCTGTATTTTTTGTTCTTTTGAAATGAGGAAGGGAACTTAATAGATACAAATGATTGGCCCAGTTGGTTGAACATCGGTCTGTTGTGCGGGAGGTCGTAGGTTCAAGCCCCGGCCGAACCAACACTCGGGGTCTCAAAATTAATGAGGACAAGGTGCTACCTTTGTAATTACATCTACAAACGGTTAGACTTTTTAAGTGGCTCGGATGACCACTTAAAATGTCCTTTCAGTATTATTTAGCGAGTACTGGAAGCAACTAATATTTCATTGCCTATGATTTTTTACAGGTAGATGCTCCACCCGAATTTTATGCAATGGGCAATCTAACCCAGCCAAGGACCGCGAGAAACTCTGTTGGTCCAGAACGAGCATAAAGAAAACACCAAAATCACAAGCAGAATAGTCAGAGAATGCTAAATGGAAGAGATAATCCATCTTGAATGAGCAAAGCACTAGTATTACAGGAATGCTGTCACGATGTGACGTCCTATACATGGAATTTTGTTACCTAATTTCTATATTTAATGGAAATATAATAATTGAGCACGCTTAACAGAAGCTATCTAATTTTCTATATTTTTCTCTGTCTCCAAGTATGCTTATTTGTATTGAACAAAATGTTCTGTTCCAACAGAGCCTGTAATCAATTTATAATCAAAACTATTAATATAAAACACTGAATAGATAAATCAAGAGACTTCACTAAGGTAATAAACCGAACTCATCAATCGTTGAGAATTTCCTGTGGAAGCACTTTTATATTGACCGAGGTTACTACAGATGCGCATTATTCAAAGGAAATTTGTAGAGAGAAAAGTCTTTGTGTAGAACATTACCTAGTATTACCCAGCTAGCAGGGGGGGGGGTTAGGGGAATGCAGGGGGTGCAGGGGGTGCGCAACGCCCCCTGAGATGAGCTATTTACAGTCAATTATTGGTGCTCGAGTCCTGATCATAAATGGTGCACCCTCCTCAAATAATCCTGGATCCGCCCTCGGCTAGAGGCTTGCTTCTTTATCGTAAGAGGTCTTGAGAGTACATATGTAAGATCAAATGATCACTCTATTTTTGATCAAACTTATTTAGTTTTTGGCAAAAACTGAGGCTTGTAAGCTTGCAAGTTCTCGCATGGATATCTGTCAAAAAAAAGCGCGCTTGGAGTAAACGCCAAGTCAATATCAGTATAATTTTGGCAAAAAATGTATTATCAGCTTCATTTAGAATGAGAAACGCAGTAAATGAAGAATAACTGTTGTTAAATAAGTTAAGAAGCAAGAAATAAAAGATAAGGATTTAAAGCTATGTATTGAATTTTTTATTCTGTGTTAATTACTAATTGGTTCTGGCTGTTCTGAAAGGGAAAGGATTGGGAATCGGAATCTTTTTTAAAATATAAACCATTATACACCCATCTCCGCCCTCCAAAACAAACCGGGCAGACCCTCGTGAGTTAGTGTTAATAAGAGGAAGCCCTTTACGAATGGGATAGCCCTTTCGTATGACTTCTATGCGGAGCATAGATAAGGGAATTATAAAAGAAATGAAAAAAGTAAATAGCTTTGAACATTTTTGAGAGAAGACACGAAGATTAAGCAGTTTATGGAATTTATTAAGTCATGTAAATAATGTCAACGTCAGGGAAAATATTCTGCCTAAATGAACAACATGTTATAAATTAAAAAAATTACTACATATTTTAAATTCACTACTTTAAAACTAGACTTGTTGGTAACGGAAAAATCCCTATAATTTGAGGTATAGTTTTTTTATTGGCAAAGTTATTTAGTAAAGTAAGTTATATGTAAAATAATTATTATAATTATTGGCTCACACCCAGTGCAACAATTTTCCCGCCCGCTAAGGGTGTTGACAGCAATCTAGTTTTGTGCCTTTATCACACAGAGAAAGTCCCCTTCAGCACGCAAAACACTCCAAATCAAGCGTGTTCAAATTCATTCGTTTAGCTTGCTTGCACTGAGATAAATTTCAAAGGCAGTTTGATCTTTAAAAAACAAGGAATTATAAATTTTAAAGTATAACTATCATATCATTCGAACCTAGAATTTTCACACTGATAACTCGTATTTTCAGAATGAATATAAGTTTTTTGAAAAACAATAGATACTTTTATATTTCAGCGTTTATTTTGCGTTATTATGTGACTATATTGTTTCATTATCGAAAGCTTAGATCCTCAGTGACCTCACACACTTGTTTCGACTTCTCTCTATTCTGTGTAGCTTTAGCTTTAAATACCCTTAAAACGGAGCACTGATAGAGAGAGGGGGTAAAGTGCGCACCGTCGGCTTCCATTGATACCAGCCTTGTAGTTAAAGGAACTACCGACGTTAAACAAAGAGACTTGACTTTAGAGATCGTTTCAATCTCCTCTTTTGTACATGAAACAAAGACTGATAACTAACGCGCCTCACACAGAATAAAGATGACGGTATCTTTCGTTAGTAATAGCACTAAATTCCATCCCTCAAACGACCCTTGGTCGACATTGGCCTGGTATCTAGTTTACGAGGAACTACCGATACTTTCCGAAAATTTGTGAAATGTCGAGACACTATCGGTAGTTTCTCGTAAACTAGATACCAGGCCAGTGTCAACCAAAGGCGGTTTGAGGGATGGAATTTAGTGTTAACCTTTTTCGTACTTCCCTGACATGAGACCTACAATTCCTTTCGAGGCGCGCTCGGTACCAGTATTTCTTGTTAATTTAGGAAAGGATTTTTCAAGAAAAGATTAAAACTAGAAAAAGCGAAAAAGCAACCGCAAAGGAACACAACAGATTGCTATTTAATTAAAGTCATATCTGGTTTTATTGACAGCTTAAGCAATGTAATAAAATAACGTGGATTTCTTTTAAAGACGAAGCATTTAAGCATCAGGTTGCCTAACCTCTAACTACAAGGGATAGGTCTGGTGCATTTACTATTAGATGTTCATGTTTTTAGAGGCCTTTTCCTTTCCTACTGCAGAAAAAGTAGCCCCACCCTCCATGATATCTTACATTTACATTACATTTATCTATTTCAAAGGCCATTGATGTTTTTAAAAGTCGAGACTTTTAAAAACATCTTTCCACACTGGGTGAGGATGAATCCTATAAGTGTTTTATTCTACCGAAGAAATAATCCACCAATCAATACAAAACCATTCAAATCAAATTTACTGTCCAACAGAATGCTGTCCAATACAGTAAAATATTGATTATTTCCGAGGCATAATAAATTGATATTATCCCCCTTAAAGGCCTGTGCAGATTTTTCTGACCCTCTCCTTTGAATTTGCGTGAAATTAACGACCCTCCCCATTTGAACCAGCCCTCCCCCCCCAATGACTGGTCTCTAAAAGAGATAATCGCCTACAGAATATTTTTATCACGTATTTTATTAGCATGTTGAAGATATGGAGGGTCTGTATTGTTCATAATGTTCATGGATGGGCAGAGAGAAGAATTTCTATCCCATGTTAAAAAGTGCTTTTAAAATTAAACCGTTTTTTTTCCAGGGCTAAACCTAGGTCTGTTTTACTGCCATCCATTTGACCAGCAAATACGGCTTTTATCTTATCTCGCCTATCTAGTCTATGGATATAGTGCAAATTTAGCTACAAAAACGTGCAAAGTTCTCGCAATGCTAAAGCCATCAACTCGCGTTCTCTGCTCAAGAAGTAATGTCAAATCAAAGAATTATGTGGAACTGACTTGAAGTTCCTTTAAACAAGTGAGACTTGGTGTACTATTCAGATATCAACAATATTGATTATAGGAATCTGATCACGCGGTGTAAAATAAGACCCACAAGGTTCTGTAAGGTAACCACTGGACAGCACAAGGACCGTTTTGTTGCCGACAGATGTGGATATACTCGCGGCTGATTCAGTCGTTAATTGGAAGAATTGACGCAAAACAGAACAAAGAATGCGGTCTGCAAGTGAAAGATGATAAGATTTAGGACCAAGAAAAAGATTACAGGGTCGACGTCCCTTAAACAAGAACAAGGTCAATAATTTTTGGGCACGTTACTGATCTACATGTGTGCAGATTAAAACACCAAAGTCTGTGGACAGGGAAATAGGTAAAGTGGAGAATGCAGTTTGCGCTTTAAGCAGAAGAAAAACCAGGACTAGTGTCCCATTATAGTATCGGGTTACATTTCCTTTTCGAACCATGTTTAATATTTAGAGAGATCTTTGTAAAATCCCTTTCTCTCTTTAAGGTAGTAGATAACAAGAATACAGAAAGGAGTAAATGAACTGGAAATAATGGAAAGTTATAGTGCTTGGAAATGAGGTTATTCCGGGCGAAAAACCCTTGGAAATAAATTCGGAAAAAT
>JAAAQI020160117.1:0-21866 GCA_011800005.2 Stichodactyla mertensii | reverse complement strand
CCCAAATGGAAAAAAATAAAATGATCGATCAGAAATGGGTTTTTTCTTCGTTTAATTTTACTGTTGATATTCCCACAACCATTCAATGGATGACATCCTAAGTAGATTCGTGGATAACACCGGATGCGATCCATCTTTTGCCAGAGATCTACTTGAAGGGAAAAAATGGGATTTTGACGAAGCCTTGAAAGCGTTTCAAGAATTTTCTTTGGGAGCAAATAAAACGAGTCCAACACAGAAGAAGAAAATAGCCAAACCTCAAAGAGGAATCTCTGTTGTTAACTCTGATATTGTGCTAAAAGCAAGAACAAAGCTAGACGAAGACAGCCATGCTACGAATAGTCAGTCTGAGAATTTTGACAAGATGGTTCGCTTCTCTTTTGTGATGCCGGATTTGTCTTCACATCCTGAAGACTTTGCTGCCTTTTTGAGAGAAGAACTGATTGAAGCGTCTGCTCTGGTCACTCTTGAACAATCAGGTAATTCACTAGAATAATATCAACTGTAGAAAATCACACTTTCATACAATATCTCATTGAAAATTTTGCTTACTGCAGCTTTGTTTGAGTAGCCGATTTGCATATTCACTTTCACTATAATGTATTAGCAATAATAAAAATATTTCAGTTATTTATTGAACGATTAGAGTTATTTAAGTTTAATTATTTTAAAGCATTTACTTCAATGTATTTTTATTGATTTGTAATGTTTAAAAGTGCATTGTTATTGTTTTATTAAGTGATAATGTACTTGAATGAATCCTTCAAACAATAAACGTATCACCTGAAGGTGATGAAATATGTATGTACTCGTAGTGTGTGCACGAGGAAAAATTAATTCAAATAGTCCTAGAAGACTAAACTATTGGATTCTTGAATGAGGAATTGAATTATTTATTAATATTATGACTACAGTACAAAGTAAAAGGGTTTATTTTTGTTTTTACAGGGCACCTTAACTGGTGGTCTGACATTGGAATCTGCCAACGTCTTGTCCCACTTGCTACTGTTGGTGATGGTAATTGTCTTTTACATGCTGCATCTTTGGGCATGTGGGGCTATCATGATCGTCTTCTAACTCTGCGCAAAGCACTCTTGAGAACTCTTGTTAGTGACTCAATAAGTGCTGCTATCAAACGTCGCTGGCGACTACAACAGTACCAGAGAAATTTGGAGGCTGGTGGATTGGTCTACTCTGATGATGAGTGGGTCAAAGAATGGGAAGAAGTTTTACGACTTGCTTCAACTAATAGAAGAAAGCTGAACAACACTCCCAACCTAAATAAAAACCAATCATTCCCTTCCATTGATGAAGGAGTAGAGAAGAGGCAACCAGAAAACCAGAATGATCCAATTGAAAGACCTAAAGGAGAGCTAGAAAAACCAATGCCTCAGCCAGCAGCTGTAGATAAAGAAAAGAACCCACCAGCTGTGGAGGTTGATAAAGTTGAAAACACTGAAATCATTGTCAAGGATAAAAAGGAAGATCTAAAATCTCATGAAGAAAGTGAAGCAGAAAATGAAGGAGCTTTTGAAAGTCTTGAAGAAATCCATGTATTTGTTCTTGCACATGTCCTTCGTCGCCCTATCATCATCATTGCAGATAAGTACCTGCGAGATTTTAGTGGTGATCCTATTGCACCCATTCCATTTGGAGGAATATACCTACCTTGTGAATGCCCTCCAAAAATCTGTCTCAAAACACCACTAATTTTAGCCTTTGAGTCTGCACACTTCTCTGCAATAGTTGCCTCTGAGAGCAATGCCAAAGAGAGTAATCTTGTGACAGCTATCCCATTAGTCAATTGTGATTACCAATTGCTACCAATTCATTTTGCTGTGGATCCTGGAGAATGCTTTGAATGGGAAACTTTGGACAAAGAAACAGAATTGCCACCAAAACTATCACTGACCACAGAACAAAAAGTTGAGTTACTGGAAAAGTATTTAGATATAGTTAACATTAAAATTCCCAGTTCTGTCAAGTCTACTCAACATCAGGCCAAGGCAGATGTCCATGCACCCCAGAAGTCCTCCCAAGGAAATGAAAAAAAGAAAGAAGTAGTGAAAGATGGAGAAAAGGGAATAAATTCTTGGTTGAATAGCCAATTCAATAAGGTGGGAAATCTTGCTGAAAAGATAAAAGGGTCTTTGGAATCAAGCAGTTTATGTGCTGCAAAACTGAAGACAGATGAGAAGCCTGAATACTATGATGATATGATTAAAAACTATATTAAATCAGCAAGAGAGAGATTCGAAGAAAGGAAGAAAACACAAGAATTAAAAACGAAATCTGAATCAGGCAGTGGTCCCTCATCTCAGCCTTGTATTACACCAGGTTGTCAAATGTATGGAACAGCTGATACTAATTATTTGTGTTCAGGGTGCTACAGAACTCAAAAGAATGCTTCAGAAGCAGGATTTTACAAGAAATCATCTAACAGTGAAGCCCCAGTTGACACAAAGAGAACCTTGAAGTCCTATCTTTCCCCAATATCAACTTACCTCCAGTATCCTAACTATCTAAATTATGACTATATAAGTAATAAACCAACAGCATTAAATGTTCCTTCATCAAATACCCCAAAAGTACAACCACCATCTTATTCTGAAGCTTGTCAAAGTAAATTGAAAGCTGGTAGCAGCAACAAGTGCTTGAAAGAGGGATGCAGTTTTTATGGGAGACCAGAACAAAAGGGATATTGTTCTTCTTGTTTTAAAAAGATGTCAGAAGAGAAGGCAGTCTGAGGTGCAATAACAAGACATTTTGCCAGTCACTTGCTGCAAACAACTCTACAGATGAGATTGATGCAACCATAGCTAGATCTAGATATACCTGGAGTACAAATAACACTTTACACAGAAAACAAGGTGAACCCAGGCTAAACCAGAATGTATCATGCTTACTTCAAGCCCTTTGGTAGATAATTTTTAAGCAACCCAACCACTTGGCTCCAAACTACAATTGACATGCTTCTTACTCAACTTTAACTTTTTGGATGAGTTTACCGTTTTGAAATAGGTGGTACTTGAAATTCAAGTGGATTAGAGTATTAAACCAGTCACACAAAAAATTCTGCCTTTTGGACACGCAAATTAGGACTGTAGCATGCAGTCCTGACAATTTCCTTTGTAAAATTAAGGAATGCAGTTTGTCAACCATTTTAATGATGATTATTTAACATAAAGAAAAGATTTAATTTATACAAAAAGAAGTATTTTTAAAGTAGTTGTTTCCAACACTAATCTCAGCATGTAACACAATGCATCTTGGAAAACGTGAATAAGATCTTTGATAATTTGTATTTTTCTCTTAAAATTTGGACATTTGTAACTATCAGTATTGGTGAAAAACCATTACTTTTGTGAATGAAACTGAGTGAAATTTAAAAATGTAATTAATTTTTGAGGAAAAGCTGTCTCTATAGTATGCTCCATTGGATAGAATTATTCAGCAGGTTTGTTTTATTTATCCCATAGTCAAGAAAAGGATTTGTAAAGGCTGTACAAACTGGCATTTCAAGTGTAAAATATTTTACAGGGATTTGTGGGCAATGACAACGATTTTATTAAATTCATTTCAAATGCTGAACATTACAAAAAAGTTTACCAACTTGAAAGTTAAGTATGTAACATACTTTAAAGGTGCTTTCTTGCTATTAGTTCATTAGAGGAGGAAAAATAAGCTTCAGTAAACCTTAAAAATATTATGTATGCAGATGTTTGATGGAAAGGTTTTCCTCTTCTGACTACCATCATCATTTAATCTATGAATATTATCAACCATATCTTAAATTATTAAGAAATATGTTCAATGAAAGAAGTTGGGGTAATTTTTTATTTGGAAAAAAGAAAAATTAATGAACTTTGAAGGTAATACAAGGTAATTAGTAACAAAGATTCAAGGTAATGCTTTGCAGTACAGCAGATTTTGTGAGTGAATGTTATGCACACAACACAACAACAGAAAGCTTCAAAAAAGACAATGTGCCATTATAAGTCAGTCTTCATTTCCATACATGTGATGTTGTTGAAAGGTGACATGCTTGAATCCTAAAAGACTCTTGCACAAGGAAAATCATAAAAACTCTGTTTAATAATGACATCCATTAATCTAATAACTGTAAGAGATCTTTGCTTAGAATGTTTAAGTCATAACCCAGTTTTTTTCTCACTGCATATGAAATTGAAATCTGATCAGACTTTCAAATTCATGAATAATTAACAAGGAAAAACAAAGTAAATCACTACCGTGACGGTGGTCATAAAACTTGGCCAACTTTTCCTTTGGATTTTCCTATAATTATTCATGGTTTGCAAAGCTACCGGTATATCAAACACTTGAAAGAGTGTTTCACCCCTATCCAAACCTCAAAGTCTACAGCTGCACCTCATTTTTTTAAACCACTCCTGTGTTTGGAAATTGGATGAAACACTTTCTTGTGTTTGATCTATTGCAGAAAGAGTTCTACTTCAAGTTGTTACAGTACTGTTAGTGCATTAAATTTAAGCCACTTACTTTAGTTTTCTTGTCTGTCTAATGATTACATCTCCAGTTTCAAAGAAGAGAGAAGTTTTACATAATTCCATGATGACTGCCATTTTGGAGAACATCTGTCATCCAACATGGCTGTCTTCATGTGATTCTGCAAAAAATCTCAAGTTAATTAATTGAGAGTATATCAATGAAGAAGTTATCTGGTAGATTCAAATTAACTCCAAAAACAATATCCAACCTTCCTCTTTCCAAATAGACATAAGCTATCTTTGATATTCCATGACTTAGTATTGAGAAGCAATCAAAATCAATATTCAATCATTTGATCTTAGGTTCATAAAATATTAATCCTACCACATGCAGTAAAACCATATAAGTTAGTTTCTAATATTTTGGACCAGCTGTTGAGAATTGCAGCATAAGATATAAAAAGGCCAAGTGAACATACAGAAGTTAAGTCTACTGGTAGTAGCTCTGTTCAAATAAGAACTCCAGTCAACTCAAGTTAATCTGTGGATGTTGGCATTTGTACTGTTCAAGTAGGAATGACCACTTCTTGTGAAGAAATTTGAGGATTACAACTTTTTGGCTAAGTTCTTATTTGAATTTGACTGCCGCAAGATGTGGTTAGCACTTGACTTCAAGAATTTTTGCTACATGACAGTCTGGAATTACACTGAAGTCACCGTGAAAAATTTCATAGGATCCATGTTACAGTGACAAGTTGTAATACCCTTTTTTCCTGATTGCTTCTTTTTTGTTGCCTGTCTGATAAGATAGCATTCCATTAAGTGGTGAAGTATGACATAAGACGACTAATGTCAACTGTTACCACACCATTGTCATTTCCAGGAATTGTTATGGAGACGTGCTGTTGGAAACACTGCAGCCTTTTTGTCACCATGACACAACCGGGAGGTTGCCATGGTTATGGTCACTCTGATGGTAAGGAGCCACCTTACTGCTGCTTTTGGGGTAGCAGATTCAATACTGGGAGGCATAGTTTGGTTGAGAGGCATAATCTGGTTGGGAGTTCAGATATCCTCCTCTATCTCCTTGGTATGTCGAGTCTTGTGACAAGACAGCATCTGCTTGGGACTTGAGGTTGAAATCATCACCCAGATAACTATCCTGTAACAGCAACATAAATGTGACATACTGTGTTATAATTTATTACCACTATGTTTGTTAATAGAACACAATGGAATAAATACCTGAGACAGATCTGGCTGTGATAGTGGTTGTGAGGCTAATGGCTGACTCATTGACATACCACCTTGTGTCAATGGACCTTGAGAAAGTGGTTGGGAAGCATCCTATAGTACATGGAAAAGGATACTACATCATGATGTAATCATAATAAAATATACAAGTGAAGTAAAGTACTAACCTGGCTGGCTTGGCTAGCAGGCATATGCAGTGGATATGCAACACCTTGCTGCTGACGCTGTCCTCTGGGTCTTTGTTGTTGAGGAACCCGGCCATGTTGTGGCATTCTTCCAGACATCTAAGAACGAAGAAATAGAAATATAATCAGGTCATTCTTCACAGTGCTTCATAGAACACAAAGTAAGACTCTTTTTGCAGCAGCATACCTGTCCAAAAAAGGAGTGATGAGGTGGTGGAACAGGAGGAATAAACATGCCAACAGGAACAGGAATACTCGCAGCAGCAGCAGGAGGGATAGCTCTCTCAGCACCAATGTATCCTAAACGGTCATGTGTACGGTAGTATTGATCATGGAATGCATTAGGGTCCATCCTGGGGATCTGCCTGTCATAAACTCCACCTGGTATAAGAGCTTCTCGTGCATCAAACATGGTAGTTGTCATGAAACGTCCTCCCTAAGAAGATATAAAAATAACGTTTCATATAATCTCCTCCATTGCAAACCATTTCGGGTATTAAATTTGTCTGATCAGAGTTGCCATAACATTAGAAAGAAAAAATGGATGAATGACATATGTCTTTCTTACTGGATTGGTCCTGTTGACAAGTTTTCTTGGTTTACTGAATTGAATCATGCTCTCCTTCAAGTTATTCAGAGGTCCTTTAAAATACAATAACAAAATTATTCAAAATATGACAAGAATGGTAAAAGTATTTTAATCTTTTTTTCTACAATACCTTCCACCAGGGCTTTGTTTTCTTTGTAATAATTCAGGAGATGGTTCCACAGTGGTTGCTACCATAGATATTAAAATAATATCAAATTAGTTTAACTGATTGATATCAAGATATTAGTTTATAAAGATTTATTAACATAATAATATTAACTAACCTTTGATAGGACTTTGGGATTTCCAATAACAATGATTCCATACCTAGGGTAAGAGATGTGTTGCTGTTAGATCCTGTAGTGACTTGGAAAAACTCATTAAATAATTTGATAAATTGTACTTACTTGGCTCTGGTCAAAGCCACATTCAGTCGACGTGGATCATTCAAAAAACCAATACCCTATGAAAAGTATGTAACTGAGCAACATAATGCTTATTGAAAGATCTCAATCTTGCATTTGTTCACTTTACTAAAACAATGAACAATAATAATTGCATAAAAAGTGTTATTATTACCTGGTGCTCATTGGATCGAACACAAGACAGAATGATATAATCCTTTTCTCTTCCTTGGAATGCATCAACACTTGCCACTTCTACTTCCTATGAATGCAATTTAAATCCAATTTCATTACTGTTAACAATTACTGGCTGTCCCCACAATAAATCAGGTTGATGTTTGGCTTGACTGATACATGTAGAAGCTATACCAACACAAAGATTGCAGCAGAAAGGAGTAAAACTAATGGCTATGTAGAGGAATAAGCTTACCAAGTACAGGTTAGCATGTAGAGAACCACTAAACTGCATGTATTGCACAAGATATGCTCTTTGACCTTCATAGGGTGTAATCACACCAATCTGTTCAGGTTTAATACCCGCTCTAAGGAACCTTGTCACAATTTTCTCTACATTTGCTGCCTCAGTTCTATTGATCAAATAAAAATGTATTATGATTTGTCTTGAAATGGACTTTATGTAAGTTAATGATATGCAGGATTCAAAGATTGCGGAGTCTGAATTATCAAACACATGCACACTGTATACCTGTTAAGGTATGACGTCCCTGATGAAGCAATTTCTTCTTGTCCCATTGTTGCATAGAAGAACATTGGTTTGTCTTGAACTGGCCAAGGAAAGTCAACACCGGGCTGAAGTCTTTCAGCTAAAATAGAGTATTATAATGACAAGTTCTCATCAACATTTCATTTTTCGACAAAGATCATGTGATCATTGTGTAATACCTACCAATAGTAACTCCATTCTGCAGTGTTCCATCATAGAACAGATTGGATGGGAACTCGCTGAGGACAGGGTGCATACGGTATTGGACCTGCAGACGTATAGGTCTGATGCCCAGCACAACAAGTCTCTCAAACAATGACTGAGATAGTCCAGCACTAGGAATTATAATCAATAACATCAATTACTTAAGATTTCTTTATATTTATAGTGAATGTGCCAGTAATGAAGAAAACTGTGCTTACTTGGCTGCTTTCTTGCACATCACAACAGGACCAAGTTGGCAATGATCTCCCACAAGAATGAGCTGTATCAAAAACAGGGGGAAAATCATATTAAAATGTCATCAAAAAACAACAAATAACATTGTGAACTGGCCAAGTCGTAGTGAATACCTTATAGGAAATAAAAAAATGAATTAAGTGGAAAAGTATGCATGAGAAGTTGCCAAAGAGTATAAAAATCACCTGTTTACAGCCAAGTACAACTGGTACCATACACTCTGGTTCAGTAGCCTGTGTCGACTCATCAATTAAAACTGTTCTGAAGCGGAACTTGGAGAGTCTTGGATCACCAGCACCAACACAT
The DNA here is from genome assembly GCA_011800005.2 of Stichodactyla mertensii. Classification (NCBI taxonomy): domain Eukaryota; kingdom Metazoa; phylum Cnidaria; class Anthozoa; order Actiniaria; family Stichodactylidae; genus Stichodactyla; species Stichodactyla mertensii. The sequence continues at coordinate 13,479 of JAAAQI020160117.1, read as the reverse complement.
GTTGTGCAGATCACATCAGCATGCTAAAAACCAACACAAACATGTTACAATTACTCCAACCATTCAGCTCTCTTATAGCAAATTTTTGAGAATTCGCTAGTGTGTGAATAAAGTAATTTCTATGATTCAGTATCCTATAATAAATTTTGTTTCATTGTATCTACCTACCTGAAGGAGTTCTCTTTCACAGTTTCTCTTCAGAGATCGATAACGCTTCTCATCAGCTGCTGACAGTTCACCCAGTTCATCTTTGAGTTGTTGAAGCTTTTGTAGTTCAGGAACACTCTCATTATTCCTTACTTGATTATGGAGAGCAAGGAAAGCAACTGGAGAATCAATGGCTTCACGACTTTTTGCACAGAGACGAACAACCTGATAGTAACAACAAATATGACCATAAATAATAACAAATAATTTTTGTCATAAAAAAGGCACACAGACTGTCCATGTTCCATGCTGTAACGTAAAGAAAGGGAAAAAGCAAGCTTCAAACATACCTTCAGTCCTGTCTTGTGGATCTTTTCTGTGAGTTGATCAACAGCAATATTACTTGGTGCACAAACCAGAACTTGTCTGTTCAAGAGAAAATCATGCAAAGATTCAACACTAAATTGCTAAAAATACCACTCCTCAAAAAACAAAAATTATGTAAAAATATGTAGACATTTGTTCAAATTACCCATTGTTCTGCTTAGCCAAGTGATAAACAATAGTTGCAGATGTAACAGTCTTTCCTGTACCTGGGGGGCCCTAAATTATCACAAAAACCACAACATTACATCACTGACTCAATGTCACAGGTTTTATGGCTAATTCATGTGGAGGCTGTTAGTATTAGTCACCTGAATGAGGCTTAAAGGTCTTTGTAAAACTGTTTTGACAGCATACACTTGGGAGTGGTTCAGTTCTGGTAAACCAGGAGCAGAGAATCTATATTATATATGCAAACAATAAGTATCATTAATATTGATGAGTGAATATAAATATTAACTCCTTAGAAGTTTTAGTTGACATACTATAGTCATAACATCATTAGCTAACCTCTTTGGAAGCTGACATTTTACCATCTGTTCTTCTACATCATGTCCAAGAAGCTTGTGGTAAACATAGCCACTGACAGATGTCTCATCTACAGCAAATGTCTTCATTCCAGCCTGCATCCTGTTAACATGTAGCAGCAATATTGTCAAATAACCCATGCATGAAATGGTAAAATCACTCACGTGCTGTTGCTGCTTGATTACCTGTCAAAAGATGTTGATTTCCAGACAAAATCCACCACAAAGTTATGAGTGCATTCTACAGGGGCTCCAACATTGCTCCGCAGTTCTATACCAACTTCCTCACCAAAGTCTTTCAAATGTTAAGAAATAATTATTCTGGTAATAATGCCTGATAGAACTAATATCTATAGCCAAACAAGAATGCTATGCCACTAATAGCATTTGACTGATCTACATTATTAGGGACCTTGAGCAATCTAGAAAATCAATAGTGCAGACATCAGACATGCATACATTCTTGTTTAATTTGTTGCACCATTGTCTTCAAGGTTTTAGAACATGAAACAACCTGAGCTGACATTCTGTTGAGAATGGGAACCTCAGCACTGATGGTACAAAACATGTGTGATATCTGTGTCACCAATTTTCTTGGCTGCTTAAGGTAATGCAATCATGCAATTTTTTGTCGAAAAATTTTTTTAAAACTTGGCACAAATATCAATTTTGAGTGCTTGAGTAGAAAAATGAAATAAAAAATGGGGGTCACCGAATTTGTTTAGAAGATACAATTTTTCAAAGATGGGGCTTTTGGCCATCTTTTTCAGACAAAATAGTGTATTGGAATTACGAACTCTTTCAGCTCATATTGGTCTTCAATAATAAAACCAATACTTTCAAATGATAGATAAGTTAACACACTGTAATAATAAACCCCAAATTTCTCATTTTATCATGTTGAAGAGTGAATTTTCAAAGCCAAAGTTTCAAAAACAGCACAATTTTACCTTGCTTTGCGATCCTAGTTTTGGACATTTTGGCGATTTTCTTAAAATTTAGCTCGAAGACCTACCTTCATTTTTTGATATGTTGAGGTTTTAGACACCATGAACTCACAGTGAAAAAATCAGGACATGTCACCAATTTAGATTTTTAGATATTTGCTGTTGAATATCAAAATGCCTTATCCGCCATATTGAAGAAGCTCTACCACAGGAATCCCAACCAATGAAAGGCATGCACAGAAAAGATGCGTACGAATGCACAAGTGCATTACCTTAAGGTGACTCTATTGTCTTAAAATACCAAATGACAAGGTTAATGAAAGGATACTGTTAGGCACCTTGATGACATGTCCAACCCCCTGCCATGGCTTGTGCAGTTCACCTAGATATCGTAGACGTAACTCATCTCCTGGCATCAACCTCATCTCATCGTTAGTCTTGGGAAATGTGAAGAATGCCAACCTTTTTTTGTTCAACCCAATATCCCAACGAACTACAATATCTCCTTGCGTCTAAAAAGCAAAGTTCATAATGCTACTTTAGTACATATTTACAATATCTGACATTCATATTCAAAATAAGAATAACTTGCCTGTGACTCCTTGAGTCTTTTATCATAGTCAGCTTCTAATTTGACAAGAGGACCAAAGATGTTCTGGTACTGGTATGCATCTTCATACCTACAATTATAATGGAATACTCTTCAGTACATACTTAGTTCAAGATATTCTTTTTTATGATGATGATAATGCATACCTCAAGAGAACTTGTTGGGGTTCATCGTCAACACCTGGTTTGTCCAGATCTTCCAGTTTGGCTTCTGGATTGTCCTGCTCATAAGAAGAATTCATTGCTTTTCAAGCTACTGTATCATTTCTAATAGAATAAACTTCATACTTTGAAGGGAAAACACTTACCTTCCAAACTTCTTCCAGCTTGTTTATTTGTTGAGCAGAAATCTATGAACAAATTTCAAGCACAATTAGAAAGTATCCACTGGATGACAGGACCAATCTCCTTAGTCAATTTTTGTATTGTCAGTATAAATGTTATGGGTATAATGTCATTGATATAATGAAAGGTTATCTAACCTGTCTAGCCCTTAGCTGATCTTCATCTGGAGGTACCTTAACCAGCCATGAAAGGAAACAACGGTCATTTATAAGTGGCTGCCATTGAGTTTGATCCCTGTTTATACAGATAATTACATCATCCAGTTATAATAGAACATATTTACCTTCCAATTACTATTTGTATATAGACATTTTCCTTACCAATTCATGTCTTTCAAGCTGCTCTGAGTAGCACATGGCTGCCTGTAGACAAAAGAAAGGATCTGACTTGAGTATATAACTTTTGTTGACTATATAAACAGGAAGTCTCATGGGAAATGGAAGAAATATGGGAGTTTTGAAAGAAGATGAAATAATTATTTATAAAAATACCTACCGACAAAGCAAGACTACAACAGAATCAGCTTTGGCAGGAATAAATCCAAGTAGAAAAACATTGCGGCAAGTACAGTTGTAACATTCCAAGACAGTTTCTCCAAGTGGACCATCTTTATGCAGAGTAACTTCCTTGTGTTTAGCTCTCACTAGATGGTTGATGATGTGGCTGCCAGTATGACAAAACCATGTTAACTGAAGTTCCATCAAAAAAGACAATATTATTCAATATTTTCCTACCTTCCTGAAGTATTTCCTCTACCATTACAGAACCACTTTCTACATTGAATACACTGCACCACAGATGCTGGATCATGGATTCCACAATAGCTAGAAACAAAAACACAAAAGAAGCTTTAATGACTTTAACGTAATGAACTATGGTTTAAACATCAAAAACAAAATGTCAGCCAGAAACTCATTGTCCACCATACATTAATGGTTTTCCCCAACATTAATGTCAGCCTTTTGCAAGCAAGTCTTCTCAAACAAAACACTGCCGACCCCTTAACATGACGCAAGGTGGGAAATCCCCAAAAATAACTTGTGGAGCAGGGGATGAAGGGGAGTAGGTTTGGGTGATTTCCTAGAGTACATTTTTTAGAAAGACTTTTATCAAAACAGCTATTTGAACTCGAAAGTTACACTAACAAACATGTCATAGAGATACAAAGCAATCTTCAAATCTTTCCAAAACAATTTTTTGCTTGGTTCAGTAGCATTGTGGGAGAATATATAAAGTAAATTCTCTCAAAAGAAATGGTCTTACTCATTCGGTCTTAAATAATGTTTTACCAGAACTATTTCAGCTAAAATAACGCATTTCTAGTAAACAGTTTTCAAAAGCACACCTGCATGCGTGAGCCGGTAAGTCTTTTGGAAAGAAACTTTCATCTTCGTCTTCCTCGAAGTTCAGTTCTCCTAAAGAGTTTGTCAGCTTAGAAGTGTCATCTTTCGTCTCGTCAAGGGATAATTCTTTTTGTTCAATTAAACCTCCATTCAATACTGCTGTTTGGTTTGGTTCAGTGTCTGCTGGCTGTGACTGTGTTTGGGTTTGTGAAGGAACAGTAAAGTCGTGAAACTCGTATTCACTTCCCTGAGTGTCGGCTCCAAAATCTGCTTCTTCGGTGTCTAAAAAAGTTAAGGTTTGAGAGGCAGGTCCATAAGAATCTACTGTACCCATTTCTCAGGGAAAGTTATGAAAATTTCTTGCTAATTTTGAAAATAAATGTAGAAACCGGAATACTTTTTTTAAACCTAAATAACGTGGCCAAGATGGCGTGTGTTTTTCGTGGACAGTTTCGCAATCCGTGACCCGACTACCCGAAGGAACCCGAGGGAAACCGAAGCAAAACTCCCCTCCGGAGTTGGTCGGTAAAGCTTCGGAAATAATTCGTATTCGTCATCATATCTTTGTATTGAACTGGGATTCCTGTGGTGCGCTGGCTTCCAATAACATTTTGAAAATTTATTCAAGAATTAATTGATTGTTCAAAACTTTTATAATAATGATTGTGCCATGGATAACGGGATGAATGGCGATATTTTACGGCTGAAAGGAAAAGATATGACGAGAGTGAAATGAGATAACAAAAATAATAGGACATTAAATTGCAGGCGCTTCCGAGTCGTGTTAAGCCAATTTTCGCAACGTGAAGTTAAGCACAGGACTTTCCATTACGCTCTGCGGCGCTCATTCCCCCACTGCGCAAGTCTACTGTAATCCAAAACGTAAAAGAAAAAGGTTTAACATCACATGAAATTTCGTTGAAAAAAAAAACGTGAAACTATAAGAAACGATGCGCCTCTCTAGTGGACCACATCTCTGCTACGGATTCTATTTCAGATTTTAGAGTCTTGAATTCACTCATTAAAATAATCATTAACGCGCAGTATGTATCCACTTTACTCAAAAAAACTACTTGACTGTTGCCCTTGAAGAACAAGAATCCATGAGTGTCACACACCTCGCTCATACGGGTACCAGCCATCAAACGTAATTGATGCAATATATTCTCACAGGTGTTTTCTTTCGTGTGGTTGCTATGGAATTATAAAAAGTATTATAACGAATAGAAGAACAATAGACCATTCCTCATAGCTTGAGTTAAAGAATTTTTCCTTTTTTCCTGAAATTGACAGACTGTCCAGCTGTCCTGCTAGTGCTTGTCCAAAGACCACGCGCTAAAGTCACACATGATCAACTATGCGTTTACCGCTCAAACAGGCTCCAAAAGTCCACATGCAACAATACATGTCCTGAAAAACAGCGGCAAACTGAACAAATTAAATGCAAAAAGTGATTCTCCTTTTTAAATGAAGAAGTGATGTTACCATGGTAGCCTGAAAAATATCTAAAAGTTCTTTTCTTTCAAAACTAAGTAATAGCGAAGTTGTTGGCTAGAGTCAGCACGTGGCTCAATTTCCCTGGTTGAATGAAGCTATTGTTTACATTCAACAAGTTCTCGACCTGTAATAATTAATACCACAAATAATGAACCCCAAGTAGGCGTTACCTTGACTTCATGTGTTACAACGACCTGCATATCCACAGAAAAATATTTTTCAAATGAATCGAAGAAATTATTTGAGGTAACTCTTGAAGAGGGGAATAACGGTATGCGTTGATTAAGAGGACTATAGCTCCAAGAAGTGTAACTGTCTCTTAGAAACCTTGTTTACCTTTTTCACGCGTGGCTTAATAGGAATAAATTACCCTAAGTGAATTCATGTTTGAAATGTAAACAGTCGATATGATTCAGTTTCGTATTTTCTTGATAAAATAACGTGCGCTTAAAAACCTATTTTCATATCAGTAGCTGGTAATTCTTTTGAAATGATAAGAGTGTCAAGAGAAACAAGAGAAACTAGTTAGCTCAGGTCAAATCATTTTGTTGCCGGTAATATTAGAGCACGTGGGTCGTGCGCATAAATTAGGCCGACTGGTCCAATCAGTTTACACGCCTCCTTTTATCGAGACCAACCTTTTGTTGGCATTGAAGGCAAACCTAGCGCACAGCGACGCATCTGCCAGTGATATCGATTGTACACTCTGGGTATGCAACAAAACCAACGCATTAAGAAAACCATCGTTGATCTCCGAAGCTTCTGAACTACCCCAATTTCACGAAAAGACGTGCGTTTTCACAGAGCTCTACTATGAATAATATAATTTCAGCTTCGAACACGAACGCGCTGGACACTATCGCCGCAGCTCGATGTTTATTGGATCTGTCCAAATCTTTTTGGCCCAAATCTCCACCATCTCAACAGAATGAACACACCTCAGCGTTGATGATGGTTGCGAGAGTTTTAGCCTCGTTGGATCAAGAATGCTGTGACCTGAACACGCAAACCATACTGTCTTCGCCTAATTCTCCCATCACCGAGAAAGACTTCCAAAATTATTCTAAAGAAGAAAGCATTTCTCATGGCACTTGTCAAGAAAGAGATCGAGTTACGCATCGACTAAACTCCAAGTACGTTTACACCACACCTTCTACCGACGCTACTGAAGTGAAGACAAAACAACCCAGGCGAAAAGTTTCGCGAAAAGTCAAGGGAGACACTGTTAAAAAGGTTCACACTTGTCATTATGATGGTTGCAATAAGACGTATGGCAAGAGCAGCCACCTCAAAGCTCATCTTCGAACACACACCGGAGAAAGACCTTTCCAATGTACTTGGAATCGATGCGAAAAGAAATTTGCCCGATCAGATGAACTTGCTCGTCACTATAGGACACACACCGGCGAAAAAAGATACGTTTGTGGGATGTGTGCCAAGAGATTCATGCGAAGCGATCATCTTACCAAACACTGCAAGACACACTCGACGTCTTTCAAAGAGAACATGGCAAAGCCCACCAATCCAATGTTTTTTTAAACCGAAGCAAAAAACCCATCGCAATTTAATGTTCAAAAACTTACTATACACAGATTTATATGAAAGACTTCGGCAAATATTTCGTATTTGCCCAATATGTAAATTGATAGCAAATAATTTCTAATTTTTTAATTCTAATTTTGAAGCCTTTATCCAGCTGGCTGGAACAACTTGAATTAAGATTGTTGATAATTTTCAAATATGTAATTTTATAGCAATTATGTACCAGATAAATAAAGCTGTTGCACTTGTTCGTGCAATCGTTTCACCAAATATACCACGTTTAGTTTTTTTATTGTTTGGATATCAATGAATTTCTGAAAATGGGAGGTACCATTGCATGCAAACTCACGCTGTGAGGGGGCTGACAGGTGTCACGCGACAAATTTCGAAATAACCCCTGAAGCACATCACAATATAATATTAGACAATGCGTGACAAGACTCGTAAGTACGCCAAAAGACAAGGAAGTGGAGTACTCCAACGCACAGGTAATCACTGTGTGCACTATATGTTTAGCTTAAAAGCGTGGGGAGGGTTTTGTTCTTCTCAAAAATAATGTTGTCATATTTTTTCCGGTTTCATGCAGTTTTCTTCCTACACAAAGTTTAGTTAATTTTTTTTCTCACACGGCCCAACAATGCAAAGATGTCGCACGAATTGAACCGCTTGACCCCGCCATCGCAGTTATAAAAAAGGGTCCTATGGACGATATACGTCGTTATAGAGCGGATTTCGTCTGAGTGGGAAATGCTAAGGCCGTATCGTAGGCGTATCATAGCCGTACCGTAAGTACCGTACTTTGCCGAAGCCGTATAAGATCTAACACCACCCCACCCGACACCCCACCCCCTTGGTTGGCTGTAGCTGTATGTATTTTCCACTATTGGGATTCCTGTGGTGGTCTGAGGGGAAGGCTTCCTGTGTGAGTCATTTGGTGGTGATTCAGTTTGTCTTCAAATCTGTTTGCTTCTTCTCCTTTACTCGATGCCTGTACAAGAAATAATGTCGGGAAGGTCAAATATTGGCCTCAGCACAGCGATTTGTGCTGTGTGTCATGAGGGATTTGGTGTAGATGAGCGAATGGTCAACTCGAATGGTCAAATCCTTCACGAAAGATGCTTCGTGTAAGTACTACATCTTTAATACTTTAGGCGCTCTTTTCTTGTCTTTGCTTTCTTTTATCACATATTACGATATTGCCCTTCTTTAGATATTTCATTTGTGACCAAAGGGTATTCATTTAGCTTGTTAATGATGTGTTAGTGTATCGTCAGTACGTTAGTGTACACTACCCAGTACAATAATGTCCATAATTTTGCATTAATAAGTCTGGATTAAACACGAAGTAATGTATGATCTAAACTGTTGTTCTTACGTCTTTAGTTATTTAGGAATGTTCAACTTTTAAGGCATAAAATATGATTTAGTTTAGAGATTAGTTTGGTGTCTGTGTATGGTTTAAGCAAAGGAATGTCAAGCATTCACCACACCTTATCCTCTGCAAGTACAAACCCACTGTGTTAAGCTATTTGTCATCCATATATATTCTGTAACAACTGAACAAAAGCCTAAAGTTGCAAAATCATTTAAATGATTAAATTATTTGCTTAATAGATGTGTCCAGTGTTTTCAGCCATTTCCTGATGGTTTGTTTTATGAGGTAACTTTCTGAATTAGTATAAGAATAGTGTTGAAGAAATAGAAAACACACATGCATGCTGTGTGCAGTTACAAAGCACACAGGTATGGGCCAGAACACAAGAGAAGTGATGAAGTACAAGGCATAGCCAAGTGCTTCAACACTTCTCGAGTGTTCTGCCCATACCCAAGTGCTTTATAACTACACACAGCATAGGGGCAAATTTTTTTATTTCTTTTATAAAATACAAAGGTGCAAATGTGCATGCTGTGTGCTCTCATAAAGCACATGCCTCAGCCAATCAGAAAGTGAGATTCTTAGTAGTTATTTTATAATATAATAAATTATAAGAATGAATTGCATGAAAACCATGGAGAACCATTTCAGTGTCCTAGCAACCAAAATATTTGTTCAGATTATTGGCTGTAAAATAATATAGAAATCAAACCAAAAGTTTGTCTTATTTACTTTTTTATTCCTAGTATGATGGGAGACGTTTCTGTGAGCATGATTTCCAAACCCTTTTTGCCCCATGTTGCAAACAATGCCGTAAGTATACATCTATAGAATGTGATTATAGTAGTCAGTATTAACAACGTAAAAATCAACTTCTAAATTCCATTTGGAAATCAGTGGAAGAAGACCCACTCTGTGGAATCCACTGCAAATTTCTATTTATTTATTTATTTATTTATTTATTTATTTATTTATTTTATTCACTGTCAATATCATTGCCTATTGTTTGTTTCATAGGTAAGTTTGTGATAGGTCGTGTGATCAAGGCTATGCAAGCCAATTGGCACCCTGATTGTTTCCTCTGTGAAATCTGTGGTGCTGGTCTTGCCGACTCTGGCTTTGTCAAGAATGCTGGAAGGTCAGTTTGGTTAACCATAAAAGTTTTCTTCATGTATTATCCAAGCTCTGAGAATTACTTCTTTAGGAAAGAAGCAATAGGTGCTCCAGTTTTTAGCTCCATTGCAGTAATTATCTTTGTTAACTATACTCTATAAGTGTCTGAAAATACTATTTAATTTATTATGACGAATATTATCTTTCAGGGCTTTGTGCAAGAAATGTAATGCTGATGAAAAAACCAAAAGTAAGTCTCGCTTTATTGTAAGAAGATGTTGTAAAGTTGTATTAGAGTTTACAAGTTATTGTCATTTTTTTCAGAAACTGGTCGCTATGTGTGCAGGAAGTGTCAGTAAGTTACCATATAGCATATTTTTTTGTATTAGTGAGAAATTAACCTATGGTACTGGCTTTTGTTGTTTTTGACTATTGTTTTTGTGTAAATCATCCAATCACAAGCATGTGGTTACAGTTATGTTCAAGTATGGTGTTACCAGCTTATGATTACAAACATATTTGCCATATTGCTTCCCACACATACAAAATCTGCTCTACCATTTAATCTTATCAAAAGGCTAAGTGGCTTTTATTTAACATCTGTAGTTCCTTCAGCTGTGAGGCTGGTAGCTGACAGTGCGCACTTTACCCCCTCTCTCCATCAGTGCTCTCTAGGGTATTTAAAGCTAAGGTTACAAAATTAGAGAGAAATTGAAACAAGTATTTGAGGTCACTGAGGATCAAACTATGGACCTCTCACTTAGCAGGCAGCACATAAACCAACTAAGCTACACTTGCTCGTATTAGTAAGTAAAAACATAGATGACACCTCAGTGGAAAGCATTTAGATTGACAGCAACGGAGTTACTACTGGTAATTTAATAATATATGGACTTTATATTTCTAATGCTAATTATGTTTATTCTCAGCACATACATACCAGAAGGAGAACACATCATGTACATGGGAGAGCCAGTTCATCCTTGGCATTACAACTGCTTCTGTTGTGGGTAAGTATGCAAACTCATCAAATTCCACTGCACTTAGCTTTTACAGTTGAAAAATTGCACTCAATTGCACAGATTCACTCCACATTCTTACTCTCACTTGAATTAAAAAAGGGAATTTCTCACATTTATTTATTCCCTACCCTCTATTCTTCAAACTATATTGTTCCTCATTTCTTAGATATCTGAACAGAAATTTCTTTTCAAAGCATCCCCTCACTCTTGCATTTTTACCCTGCAAAGATAGATTCATGATTTATTTTACGTTGCAGTAAGGAACTTGACCATCTCTGCCGTAAGAAGGACACAGAGTTGTACTGCCTGCGTTGTCATGACATGATGGGTACACCTATTTGTGGAGCGTGTCGGTAAGCAGTATGACCCTCCTGCCATAAATAGTAGTTATAAACATGAGACGTAATCCTTATGTGTATTTTATAGACGACCTGTTGAAGATCGTGTCGTCCATGCTCTTGGAAAAGCCTGGCATGTTGAGGTAAGAATCCTTTCTTCTTTATTCCTGCCTTCCATCCTTCCTTTCTTCTTTCTCTCCTTCCTTTCTTTTCTCATTTTCCTTTCTTTTAGTATTTCATGTTTCTTTGTTTTCAGCATTTTGTGTGTGCTAAGTGCGAGAAGCCTTTCTATGGTCATCGTTACTATGAGCGCAAGGGACTGGCATACTGTGAAACTCATTTCAATGAGGTTTGTAATGAATCAGTCAATCAAATATTTATTAACCCCAGGGCACAAGGATGTCTGAGTCACGAAAATCTTCCCCTTGCCTTATGGGATCATCATTCAGTCTAGATAAACAATTTTTTAATTTTTTTTTTTTAGTTGTATGGTGACATCTGTTTTGAATGTAACAAAGCTATCAGTGGTGATGGTGAGTCAATCATGTCTCCTACTTTTCATGGCCTGTTATTGCTTTTTCTTAGCTGCGAAAATATCATTCAATCACCGCTTACTCATGGTTTTGGATTGTTGTTTTCAGTTGTGAATGCTCTGAATAAATGTTGGTGTGTGCAGCATTTCACGTGTATCGGATGCAGCATATCCCTCACTCTAAAGTAAGTTAACGCATCTTAACGAAACAGCTTTGTGGGGCATGTAAGATACCAAGACACCTGCAGACATCACAGTAAAAGTTCTTGTGACGTAAATGCTTCTCGTTTGATTGGCAATAATTGTTGAGATAGCTAGGAATGGGTAAGAAGAAACGTTTCTCTAACAGAAATATGACGCACTGAAACGACAATATTTGATCATCGTCACTGGTACTAACTGAGCTTCAAATGCTTCTCCAATACACCTTCCACGCATTAGACATTTTATTCACTTCAAACTCGACATGAAAGCATTTCGTCGTCTTCTATTATATCTTCTATTATATCAAATATGTCTTGGTTTTTTCTTCCTAGGAGCAAGTTTCACGAGTTTGATAATCAGCCGCTGTGCAAGAAATGTTACGAAAAAATGCCTATGGAATTAAAGAAAAGACTGAAGAGAGCCGAACAAACAAGTCCTACCAAGAGAGCATAAAACTTTTATATCAGAAATCTATTGGAAAAATTTGTATTCCCGTATTTCTCTAAGTATTTTTATATCAAGAATGTAGAGAAATTAAGTGCACGTGCTTGGACTTGAAGTACAAAACTGGTGCTTCCTTCGTGACCAACAATAAATCAGTTGTAAAACAAATAAATCTCTAAACAAATAAACTCTACTCTTTCTTCGTTTAGTTTCATTTCTTTTTCACCCGTAAGCATTTTCAACTATAACGATGTACCGCCCAAAACACTGATCCTATCTATGATAAGAATATCTTGAAATTACATACCCTATGCAATGTATGCAATTGGAATATATAACCCAAATTAATTTTCATTACAAACTCTTTCTTTCTTTCTCTCTCTCTCTCTTTCTTTCTTTCTTTCTTTCTTTCTTTCTTTCTTTCTTTCTTTCTTTCTTTCTTTCTTTCTTTCTTTCTTTCTTTTTTATTCTTTTTATTCTTTTTGTTGTTGTTGTTATTGATAGCACTTCTGAGAATCGATGTTATAATTCAAACCAAAGTATCATTTCCTCAGAGTGATTTTCCTTCGACCGAAGAAAAATGACTATATAGTTTGTGCTAGTTGATAAAGAACAAAAGAAAACAATAGGTTTAGAGTCAACTACTAACTATTAGTTTGCCTATTCTTTCATGGTCGAAGGAAAATCACTCTAAGAAGCGGCAAGTAGTCAAACCTGCGCGTACTAAACCATACCATACTTGGGACTATCCTTTGCTCGCAGGGTAGCCCTCTTGCCGCAGTGCTACTGTTTTCGGTTTGCCAGCACGTATTTGCTGTGCCCGTAAATTAGCTGTAACAATACTTCCTCATCGAATCCTATTCGTCGAATAACATGCTTTACGGTAGGCGGAAAGAACTTTGCAATTTGAAGTTTGATGTCGCGACGGCACTTGGCCACTGCATGTTCATGGGTAGACCGCGCACAGGTAGTCTGCGCCATTGTATCCGAACAAACTGTTTGTTCAACGAGCAGGCTACGCTCAGCGTTTAACTCTGGTGCGCAGCTTTAGACGGCTAAGAGGATCGATTTGTTATTTTAGAATGAGGGGGGAGGGGAGGGGATGAAGTG
>JAAAQI020160006.1:0-14901 GCA_011800005.2 Stichodactyla mertensii | reverse complement strand
ACCACACACAAGAGATTAATAACAGTACAAGACACTCACACAAACCAAACAATGTACAACATACAACACACCACACATGGTGATGTACACCACACACAAGAGAGTAATAACAGTACAAGACACTCACACAAACCAAACAATGTACAACATACAACACACCACACACAAGAGATTAATAACAGTACAAGACACTCACACAAACCAAACAATGTACAACATACAACACACCACACATGGTGATGTACACCACACACAAGAGAGTAATAACAGTACAAGACACTCACACAAACCAAACAATCAACATACAACACACCACACATGGTGATGTACACCAGACACAAGTACTGTATAAACACCACAGGGAATGCACAATTCATGTAGGAGACATTGAGACATCACTCATGGCACTGATTAATTATATCAAGCAATATCATACAAAGGGTGTAAAACTGAACTTTTACCAACCGTTTCCTTGGTGAGTTCGCTAACTCCGCATTTAAGAGGACAGGATATTGGGAATGAGGCACAGGTTTGTAGATGTGTCTAGGAAACATGCAAGAAAAAGATCAATATAGTAAAAAAGATATATATATCGAGACCCCAATCGATACCGCGCATGTGCGCGTGTATAAGGGTGTAAGTGCGTTGAAGCAAACCTGTAAGTGCGTTCAGTCCAAGGTGTTTTTGTACCTGGTGCGCACGCAAACAAACAGATTACTATAGAGCTTTTAATTAATTGTGTTATAACGGGTATGAAAAAGCAACTTCGGAGTTCAAAATGAAAAGCAGTTCTGTCAAGACTATTTTTTCTTTTGTCTTCATAGTAGGGATTGGTGCCGCGAAACAACGGACAAGTGTTTCTATTGCTTTTCGAGTGCTCTATCTCTCAGCAGGTTTACATTACAATATACAAAGACATAACCGATCTTCTATATTGCTTTTGTAAGATATTTTTCGCTGTTCTAGTGCTAGATTGTCTCTGTCCTTTGATATAACCACGATGGCCAGCCAATCAGCGCACGCGTTATATATCATTTTATAAATAACTATATACTCACATTCATGGTCGAAAAAATAACCATTCGACCGCAGTGATCACAGGGCGTCAGTCGGTTATCGCATTCCACATAATGTTCTTCGATCTTCCTTCTCTCTAACGACGTACCACAGTTCTTTGGGCAGGACACATCGCTACACTCGCAGCTAGACTCAAGATGTTGCTGTTTGAAAATGAAATGACAAAGAGATATTTGTAACTAATATGCGACAGAAATGAAGCATATTAAATATGGTAAAATTCTCTTTTTATTAACAGTGTAAAGCAAACTGCATGATCGAGCTTGGGATTTTTATCGAGAATATGTTGGCAAAGTTTAAATGTTATATCGAGATCAATGGAAATCAAAAGCACGGATGGCATGTGAACTAAATATAACGCGTGTCACTGACTGTGGACTGTGGACACTTGCATGATTGCAAGACAGGGTTGCTTGTTGGCTCTCTCGCTCGTGCTTCGAGGAAAACTCCCTTTCCAAAGCCACCCTGAAAGAACAGGCATTTCCCTGATTTCTTCGTAATTACATGCGGACCGCTCGGCTAGGAGCTAACGCTTGAACTTATCTCCAATCAAACCGAGAGTTGACATGGCTTTATAAAGTCCAATTCCTTTCCATATAAATGCTCGGTATAGTTGGTTCGGGTAGTAAAGGAAAGCTTTCCCCATTTAAATGGCCTCTATACTAACCATGAGAAATACTATACCATTTGGTAAGATGCACTGAAGTTACCTGAAGATCGTCCAGAGAACCTTCCCAGGCACATCCTTTATCGTGATGCGCGCAAAACACATCCAGGGAAAGAATCTGGCGATGACAAGCGTTATCAGGAAAAACCTGAAGAAAAAATAGGAAAGTCTGTTTAGCTGGATGGAAGTTGAGGGAAATAGCGAATACAAAGCTTTCGTTTTTACTCGAGTGTCAACTTTGGATATCGGCCAATCACAATGCTTTGCAAAAGAAATGAAAGGGATGAGGCGCGAGAGTGGAAAGAAGGAAGGGAGGAAAGAAGGAAGGGAGGAAAGAAGGAAGGAAGGAAGGAAAGGAAGGAAGGAAGGAAGGAAAGAAGGAAGGAAGGAAGAAAGGGAGGGAGGGAGGGAGGAAAGAAGGAAGGAAGGAAGGAAAAAAGGAAGGAAGGAAGAAAGGGAGGGAGGGAGGGAGGGAGGGAGGGAGGAAGGAATGCGGTTCAATCTGGGTCATTTTACCTTATCTGACCTTAGAGCGAGGTTATCCAAAGGACATCGTGGTCTTCTATTCCTAAAACAGTCAGGAAATGATCCATCATACTATCAAAGCAATGGCTAACGAAGTACTTTTCAACGTATCTAGACCTCGAACTGAATCAACCCAGTTGCTGATAAAATTTTTTTGCTCGTTGTATGATCGTGTAAATGACAAATTTTAACAATTTTTTGCTAGTGACGAGTCTTCCTGTTCTCCTAGGAGACTTTTTCCTAGTGATAAAACCTGCGAGTTGCATGTCATGAGTTAAACATTCAATTCTAACAGTTTTAAAATCTTATAACTCAATAGCATTTTTTAAAACTTTGTACTACGTAGAAAATGTAATATGCGTTTATCACTCTAAATAAAGTATATCACGATCGATTAAACTTCCTATTTTAAAAATTATTTCAAAATGTCGCCTAGAACGGTGTACACTTATAAAATTTAGTTCAATTAAAAAAAAATGTCATCTGAATATGTTATTTGGAATACTCACCTCAAGATTGGCTGAATACATGTCTTACATACCCGGTGACCACACGGTGTTACCTGTACGGGATCCCGCAAGACAGTCAGACACACGGGACACTCGAAAGACTTGTCTACGGGACGAACAAACTTTACCTCGTAACCCGGCATTCCTAACTTTGCATCAAAGATAATCCGTCCTCTCAAAGGAAAGAATTACCAAACCCTCAGGCTTTTGTATATATGGTTAGATGTGAATTTCTTTACTTTCTTTTGGCCTTGGAAGTCAGTACCTTTGGAGCTAAAATACTGTGAAGATTATCTGGATTGTAAGGGGTTTTTTTTTTTTTTTCTTTTTTTGGCCGAAGTGTCCTTTGATCCAGTTCCACAAAACGTCTTCTTATTCCTTCACTTTTGCTCCCATAATATTTTGAAGTGAATTAAAGATAATGAAAGCAAGAATTTGAAGGCTGTAGAAGCACTTTTCTCTTAGTGCTTGACCATATTTAACAGGAATGTGATCTTTAGAATTCTGTAAAACGACGCGTAAATCGAAGGCAATCCAGAAGCGAAAAGCGTCAAATTCTTTAGTATACTCAGTTGTTATTCCAAAAACTACGAATCCATCCACATCAAAAAATATCCTTAAAAATAAGACTCGCAGTCTACGATTGTCGAGCCAGGTTTACTTCCAAAGAGACTGTATTCCTAATTGAGAATAAATTGAACAATCCAACAACGCCCATACCATTTTATTCCACACCCAACTGACTTCACTGTACACAATATGAGGTCACCGAGTTTACAGTCCGTCACATCCTATATTATCAAGACACCGTACGGAAAACTGGCAATAAACAGCAAAAAAATTGTGATCATTGAACGAAGGATTTTGATAGCGGTCGGAGTAGTAAGCGTGTACTTTGACGCAAACTCTAAATCCATTGTATTCTTTTGTTCTTTATCAACTAGTAGCAACTAAAACATTTTTCTTTCACAGTCAAAGTAAAATCCCTCTACATGTATCCACTAGTTTGTACAAAATAATCACTAATTAGTCTAGACACTAGACACTAAATCTTTAGTTTAGATTTAGACACTAAATTAGACACTAAATCTTTAGTTTTTCACAGATGTGACATGCACTCTATGAAAATGTAAACTTGCTACCATTACGCTCTACATAGTTAGTAATTGGTCTACTCTATTTGAAAATGATATTGGATATGTGGAAAACAAACGGCAGGAAATGAATTTAAAATACACAAGTCGGATATGGCGTGACGGGAATGCGTGACGTGACAATACCACCTGTTGTCGGTTAGCGATGCTGGTGACCAAAACCCTGATCACAACACTAGAGGCAAAAACAAATCGTTCCAAACAATTATGATCCCGGCTTTCCTATTTTGACTTCCATAGAACATTTAAGATATTTTGATTGCAATTTCGTAAACCAGGGTTCACACTACTAGAAGATTATAAAATTCCAGGTGTTTTCCAGGGTATAAATATAAAAATTCCAGGACCCTAAACTTTGAAATTTCAATAACATACAATTCAATAACATTTATTTTTCTAATATTTAACCAAATACTTATAGAAAATTCAAGGAGTTTTCCAGGAATTC
The DNA here is from genome assembly GCA_011800005.2 of Stichodactyla mertensii. Classification (NCBI taxonomy): domain Eukaryota; kingdom Metazoa; phylum Cnidaria; class Anthozoa; order Actiniaria; family Stichodactylidae; genus Stichodactyla; species Stichodactyla mertensii. The sequence goes on along the minus strand of JAAAQI020160006.1, from coordinate 10,521 downwards.
GAGGAGCAGTGCGAGCCCTGATAAACATAAACGCGACAAAAGGCAAACCTAAAAGCGGCCATCTTAGATTACCACGCTTTGCATTTGAGTGAAAAGAGATGAAAGTTTTGTCAAGCAACCACTAAGACAGCACGTGAGAATGATCACTTCTGATTGGATGAATTTGTTTCATTGCATCACTATTTCAACCTTAACAAAATTAGACCAGTCCCTTGGGGTTTAACTCAATATAATGAGTCTAAAATCTAAAAAACAAGTTTCTAGTACCTTGAAATTATATTGGTCAGAAATATATTCTATTTTATTCATACCTTTCCTACTTAAGACTGGTTGACAATCTAAAATAAAACCTAAAATAAAATAAAACAATCATGGTGTAAGACTTAGAGGTGATATGCGCACTCAGGAAGCAGACTGAAATAAGAAATGAAATGACCAATACTATTGTTTAACAGACACAAAATATTTAAAAAATAAATAATAATCAGTTTGTATAGCATATTTTTTATGTTTAACTTTATTTCATCTATACAAATAAAACATAATAAAAATTTATGAAAACACAGGTGTTTCATTTGTCTGTAGATGTATCCTTATGATCTAAGCACCCAGCTCAGTATCAAACACCTGTATTGCTTGATTGCATGTTATGTCATCACGGCCATGTTGGTGGTATTTAACAACAGATTTGTTATTAGGTCCCTTTGTCTGTACCACCAACATGGCCGCCATGCCTTTGTCTTTTGATCCTCTTGGGAATGTTTCCAATCAAGCAATTCCCGTAAACAAGACTTCAGGGGAACTTAAGTGGGATGGACAATAATGTTAATCTTTTATTATATATAGTAAGACATTAATTTATAAGATCCTGATTTAATGTATTTTCTTTGGCCATGTGCCAATGTACAAATTGTATACGGTGGCCTTCAAAAATAAATAAATGTAAATGTAAAATGTAAATGGTTGGGGGGGAGGGGGGAGGGGGCAGTGGGGTGTGAAGGACAGAGAAGATAATTTCATACTGCTGTCACTGCAAGTTGTCCCAAAGAGAGCCTAACATTCTGGTAATACTGAAGATTCTACCATGCCTTGAATTATTGAATTATGTCAGACTTACTGTACAAGTGCTCATAGTTTCAGAAAACATAAAAATACGTACAACTATACACAGTGTCTAGTATCTAGGGGATCTGCAGGCTGCTACAAGCATTTCAGAATTTTAACATCACCATGACTACACATCACGTAGGGACAGTCATTTCCTATAGTTCCTTTCCTGTTTACTTTCGGCAACTCTGTAGGTAACACATATCAACACATGTTCCTAGAGTGGGGACTCCTCTGCAAAAGGGACAGGGTTGCTCATCATACCTTTAGGGTTAAAATTGGTAGTTTGGTACCTCTTACTTGAGGGAGAAGTTTATCAAAAAGGATTTCTAACCAAGTTAACTGGTATCTTTTAGGGCATTTGCTAGTAAATAAAGTTCCTTTACAAGAAGTAGAAGGCTTTTTAAACATTTTATTAATAAGCTAATGTCTTAGCCTGTATTAAATTCTAGAAAGTTTTGTCTAATAGATACTTTACTGTTAGGGATAACAATTATTTGTTGTCATGCCCAACAGGAAGAGACTCAGGTACCTTTTTCAAAATTTCCAATGAGCACCCCTGTCCCCTCATATGAGAGTCCCTCCCCACCCCCAACAACTGTCTAGAATGTTTATCTGCTTGCCTGTTGCTACTCAAAATGTTCCTTTGGTAACATCATTGGTACTGTTGATACAATCTGTTCTTCAAAAATGAATCTCTTCACTCTGTTAAAAACAAACAAGAAGATGAAGAGAACAGCCAAGTACTGGATCCAAGCCCACTTGATCATCTGCCAAAAACCTGGGCGATAGCTGGACAAAGGTTAAGAAAATCAACAACTCTCTACCCTTCTGTTACTAATGATCCATGTATACTAAGGGTTTTGCTGGGTCAGTTTGCACAACTAGTACACAGGAGAGAGCAAGCTGTGGGAGCTTGCTGCATGGTGTGGTCATGCTCGCTGATATATAACCAGTTTAATGTCAGGGAGCGTGAGCCAGGGGCAAAATTCTGCTCCTGCAAAAACCTTTTATAAAATAAAATATTTGGTACACACAAACTAAAGGAGCAAAACGACCCCAGATGAGAGCCTGCTCTTGGACTTTATATAACATATTAACTTCTTATCCTCCCTCACTTTTCCCTTCCGCCTTGCTTGACCCCCCCCCCCTGCCCTTCTTTCTTACCTTATCCCAGGACTACATAGGAAAGATTTTAAAGGAATCCCACCAAAAACATAATTATACAGAATTGCCTGTAGATGAGATTATTCTTTCTACTCAGGTATCTTCAGTTGACAGTAACAACAGAATAAGCAATTAAAAGATCATGTTAACATTAGTAATTGAGCAAAATTTCTTTACTGACAGATGAATGGACAGACAGATTCTCAGATTTTCATATTTATTTTATCTGAATTGAATTTAAATATATGATAATCTGGAGAAAAAATGTTGTGGTAATAGAGGCTTAGTTTTAGTTAAATGCCCTTACTTAGTGGGTGACTGCTATAATTATTTGACACTGAAATAAAGTTATTATTATAAATTATTATTATTAGAGACAGGGCATCTTATTGCAGAGACCTGTCATGCAGTGTTGTGACTTCAAGGATCATGGCAGTTACAACAAAGGATACAATACCCTTTCTTCTGGGTAGTGGATGGTACCTCGAATCACAAATGATTGCCCTGCAGCACGGCCTCCAGTCCATAAAGGATACTTTGATACATACTCTGTACTCACTTTAAACCAAACATACAAAAAATATTTTTAATTTGTAAATTTATGTTGGTCCCCAGCTGCTGTTATACTACTTTTTCAAAGGATTTCCAGAATTTATCTTAAAAAAAGTAATTATTATAATCTAGTTTCCCTACCATTTCTTTTGATATATGAGCTAAAAATCTTGTACAAATCATATGCATCAACTGTAGAACTTGTACCATCTATTACTGCTGTCTACATAAGATAGAAAGAAACATTCCCATGCATGTACACCGTCCTATTTCAAAAAAGGGTCTTCCAAGCCAAAGGAGGATATGTGTAGGCAATACACAATGTCATTCCACAACAGAAAGGATTTATGGGTACACAAAACACATCAAGTAGACAAACATGTCAAGGACTTTAAAAATGGTTTTGTTGACTACAAACAACACTGCACATCTCAACACTAAGCCCCATGCACTTGGTAAGAATAAAAAGCAGAAAGACACAAGTCATTCCATCTCCTATCATTTATTATGTACAATAACTTCTAGTAGGGTGTTCTCATACAGACATGTTTTTGCCATAGTTTGCATCTTCTCATATTTTAAATTGTTGCAGATTTAAGAGATCAAATTTTAAGGTATCAAAATTAGCAACTTACATCATATAAAGAATATCGTCCTTTGTTTGGGAGGAGGCTTCTCTGCCTGAGCTTTAACTCCCCAACAGTATTAAACTCTGCTCCAGCAATAGGAGATGAATAGTGGATGTAGGCCATACCTTCCATTTGTAAACTGACATATTTCTGAGGGAAAAGTGGAATACTTTAGGTTAACATGCATGACTAGGATGGTTATCAAAATTTTAAAAATTAAAAAAATACATTGTGTAGTTAATTTGAAACTGAGTTTGTAACATGTTACATGTTACTTCCAGTTAGTATAGGTAATCACATGGGGTTGTATTGGTTTCCATCTTCACTTGGTTCACCAGAATCAGTGCTGTAAGCTTATAGAAAATTTGCAAATCTATAGACAGAATATTAAGGCCCGTGCAAATGAGCCCAACAACATCCAACATTGTTGGCAATTTTTGGTTCAGTGTTGGCATTTGTGTTCAAATGGACCCAACAAGGCCCAACAACAATTGGGATGTACACTTGTTTGTGTGTACATGTAATTTTCATGGAAATAATGAGCATTTCACATGTATGAGTCTAACATTGTTGGACATGACACTTAACATCCTTGTTCAAATGAATGCAAAATTGTTGGGCCACGCTTTGATGACTATGAAACAAAAGAAATGTTGGGACTTATTGGCTCTATGGTTGGAGGGGTTTCAAACTTCACCCAACAACATCTGACAAGGCTTAGCAACATGCAACATGGTGTTTGAATGCTCCCAATGTGTTGGGCACAACAATGTTGGATCTTTTTGGCCAACAACGTTTGGTGCATTTACATGGGCCTTTACAGTACTTACATATAGCTTGTAATCAAAGATCATAATCAACTGGAGAGAATATATAGCTTCTGTGTCTTTCAGTGGTAATCTAATGTCAAAGTTTAGTGCATCGTATTTACCATCCATGTTGCTGTCTTCTTCCCAAGACTGAAAATAATAAAAACCTTAAGTTAAGAAACTACATTATCGCAGAAAAATTAAATTTAGACATGCACATGACTGTACAATGTATGGTTCTTAAAACAATTGTTCTTGAGTGGTTCACTGCAATCTTCAATGCGAGAGGAGGTCTTCCTATGCTGAGACTTGCATCTTTTATGAAATTTCATTCAAATTCACTATGCTGGAGCTAGAACAGTTGTTGAAATATACTGAAAACGTGCCTAAGAAGGCACATAGGACTGCCCTCCCATTAGTCACCCACATATCATGCTTAACATTGACAGGTGTATGACAGGTGCATTACCATAGTAACGGTTGTCAAGGGTAAACAGGAACTTAATATATCCCAAGATAAGTTACCTTGATGACTGGGATTCTAAGATTCTGCTGAAGAAGCTGGTTGAAGTTCTGAAAAGTGCTATAAGCCACGAAAGATCCCGGAGTGTTCCCTTGTAAAACGAGTAACAACTGGTTCTTGTACTGGATGTCTGGAAGCTCTCGAAAAGAACTTTCCTTTATCCAAAATCCTGAAAGTTTGAACAGTAAAAATGGCTTGTTAGATACGTTAATACTCTAAATATATAAGACGATGGTTGAAAAAGTCGCTAACGTAATTTAAATTGTACTTTTTATGAATGAAAAGAGAGTTTTGAACTCACCAAATGTGACATAAGCGATGATAAGCGGAGGTAAATATGTCAGCCAAATAACAAAAAACTGAAATAATGTCGCTTTGCTACACGCATGAGTGCGATACTTTTGTAAAACAGGATGTCTGTGGACCTCGTACATCACCATCTTGGCTCTTAGAACTTTTTGGTTTAGCTTATTTTTTATAAAACAAATAAGACTTTTGAGGAGAATTTTTCGCGCTAAAAATTTACAAATTTTGTCAACTTTGAGCCTTCTGTGTATGAGTCAGCGGGTAAGAACACAACATTTACTATACGGGGTACCCCTAAAATGTAAATTATAATTGTAATAATTTTATCAGCGAAAAAAGAACTATTAAGTAAAATTTTAAGTAAAATTTAATCATTGTTAAGTTATTTACTTTTTAAAAGCCTTTTTTAAATCAAAATTTAAAGTTCAACAGAAAATTATTATAATGAAAATAATTAAAAAACTACCCCTCCCCTAAAGAAAAGAGTACTTGGACCTAGTCTCACCCAGGCAATTAATCCAATATGGCTGACAGAACGACACAACAGAACAGAACAGCAAGTTTTAATTCTTTATTCTAACATTACTCTAGGTTCCATAATAATGGTATTGTGGCATGAAGACAGTAATTTCGGTCCAGCTATCGCCAGTTCGTGCTGTAGTTTGTATTCCTGTATTGGCAAGAAAGGCAAGCCACAGAAAGGCAAGGAATGGACGCTGCTTGCTGCGATAGTATTGGTTAGACAACGAGGTACAAATACTTTTCTCTCATCATTTCTGTATCAAACATATCGTTAAAACTATTTCATGCTAAGGGACTGCTCTTTATTTATCTGGGGGGGGTTGATTGAAAGATTCCTTTTGAATCTCCAAAAGTCACAATCAAACATTTTCAGAACCACATTTTCTCACTTCCCCAGCTAGCTCGCTCTCTGAAAAACGGCGATCGTTACCTTATACAAAATTTTCCTATTATTGTCAGGTAGTGTTGACTACTGTACACAAATTGTTGCCATGGGAACAGGGTCAAAGTGCATTGGCCATAGCAAAATGAGTGAAAGAGGTAACTGTAGGTCCACATTATGGTCTTACTGCTACTCATATGTAATATTTAATCAGTAATAATTTTTTATTTATTATCTTTCATTCATTCATTCATTCATTCATTCATTCATTCATTCTTTCTTTCATTCATTTGTTTCATTCATTCATTTCATTCATTCATTTCATTTATTCATTTCATTCATTCATTTCATGCATCATTTCATGCATTCATTCATTTCTTTCTTTCATTCATTCATTCATCCATCCATCCATCCATTCATTCATTCATTCATTCATTTTGCTTTTCAAAATTTCAATATTAAGGCATGGAAATCTGAGTTACATTTTTGTCAAACTTGCCACACAACAGTGAAGCCATGCAAGTTGGAGAATGTTGTACTCCTTTTCCCAACTTGTCATGCAAAAGGAATGAATGTTGCAGGTTAGAAAAATGTTGTGCAAAAAGAAGAATCACATTTTACTTTTTACATTAAATTTTTCATTTGTCTTGTGTTCTACTGCCTCACATTAAACTTGTCATGCAGCATTTGCACAAACAGTGTCTGTGATTGGTCTTTGAGAAGACATAGCTAATGCCTGAGGATTGGCTGCATACAAGCCAATTAGCCAATCAGAAGGCAGAATTGGTCACGGCAGTGAAAACTTGTAACATTCGTTTCTGTTGAGTGACAAGTTGGGGAAGGGTTAGGAAAATTGTCATTCTTCGACTTGAATGGCATTCTCTGTTGTGCAAGAAGTTAAATGTTGCTCATTATTTTAAATTTGTGCCTTTGCAATTCTCAATGTAATTGTAGGTCAAATACTCTTATTTTATTATTTAGGTGATATTTTGAATGACAGTCATGCTGAAATAATTGCAAGAAGAGGATTTTTAAGGTTAAGGAATACACTAGATAAAATAGTGCATCATTACAATGTGATGTGCAAAAGTATGATCACTTATTCAAGAACTTTTATGCACAGGCTTTTGTACATTTAATAAGCTGACACATTTCAACAAGAAGCTGTCTGTTAAATTCCAAATAAGATGTGTAAAGCTCATTTGGCAGCAAACCTCATAGAAATATGTGAACACATAATCACCTGTCATACTTCAATGTCTTTTGCACACAGTGCTGTAAATGCATCAGACTTGTATAGTCTTCTTTACAGTAGGTATTTTATTTGGATGACTGCATACTACAACTGCAGAACCTCAATTTTGAAATTTAATTTCATAACAATTTTAATTTACCTTCTTCACTTTAATAATTAAATAACATTCATTTACATTGGCTAATTTTCATTTACACTGTATAACCAAACTGGCACATATAATAGATAGAAATGTACACCAGTACTTTGTAATCTACCACATTTTTATGATTATGTGATCTGAACAACATAAATATTATGCAGCTCCAGATATCTAGAATCTTATTCCAATCAATCAGGACAGTCTATAGCAAAATTATTGATATCTGGAGTTCTCTGATCAAGACTTTTAGTGAATGTACATGTAGTAACCAGAATTTAGTAACCAGACTTTTAGTGAATGTATTCCAGGTATTTATACAAAGAGTTGGCAGACACATACCAAGGGAAAGAGGATACGATATTTGATTTCCAGGAAGAGACCACTCTTTGTCAATTAAAAGCAGGAATATCATTCCACTTGTTTACATCTCACACCCCATGTAAGTACAGTTCACAAGCCTGTGAACTATTATCTAACAGTCAATTAATATATGGCAAGCCAGTCTGGATTAAAATGGAACAATTTGTTTGGTTGCTGAAAGGTCCAGATTCTTTCATCCGGACCTCTCAGATAAAGTTGTGGACCTCTCCACAAAAAATTTGATAATTTCGTTTCCCATGCCTATATTAAACCATTTATTGACCAAGCTTGTACGGTCTGGATGAGGAGGAATTGGTCTCATTCTTTTCTTGTGTGTTTAGATCCCACCCTTTGGGCTCGGACTATACAAACACAAAAAAGAACTTGAAGAATACCCCCATCCAGACCTCATGCTTGTTCAATAACATTTTAAGGGCTTACTTCAGGAGGCATTTCCCTGTATTCAAATTTGAATGAAAATACAATATGTAACTATTATTGATCAAATTTGGTGAAAAATCTGTTTGAATGCCAATAATACACTGTGCATGCACTGAAAAAGTGTACAGCTGTTAATATTTTTGTCTCATTCTTTCTTTCTTACTTAACCTTTCCCAAATTCACTTATGGATGATCATGAAACAGTGGTTCCAAGTTGAGACTGAACTTGTTCTTTTATTTAGGGCAAGCAACCCTAGACCATTCTTATGTGATTATCCAAGCAAATTAAGGAAACATCTATAATAATTAGTTTACAATCATGTTATTTTTTCGGTCTTTTTTTTTTCATCCCATTCATTTATTCAGTCTGTCAGGTAAGAATATGAGTGAGTTTATCAATATTTCCTGTATGGTTTCAGGTGGTGATACCTCAATCTTTCCCAAGTCAGACATAGCTGTTGTCAGAGAAAATAGTGCAGTAGACAGTACAAATGATTTAAAAACTGAGCCTAAATTTCTTTCACAAAGTAAGAGAAGACACAATGTTATTGATGGTGATGTGAGAGAGCTCAAGAAACCATGTTTATCTGCTGTTAATATTGGTGAAAATTATTTAAAGGAAACTCATGACATTCTTAATCCAGGAAAGGATTGTGATGGAGACTTGCTGGACATAAATGAATACAGTTCTGTTAATGGAAATGCTCACTTTCCACAACTTTCAATGGACTCCAGAGCTTGTCACACTAGTCTTGATAAAAGTGGTTTGAGAAATGATCTCCAAGAGGAAGAATTTAGCAATAAATCCAGCTCAACTATGTCTTGTGGATCACCTTTTGCTGAAAAAAGCTTCATTCATGACAACAGTGAACAACAGAGGGATATAAAAGACATTTTTAGAACTGGAGCCAAGTGTGTACCCGGAGAACCCCAAGATTCTTTGCAACCTGGAGTTGATTATCATCACATGGGTGTCCTGCGAACAAAGCCAGGAAGAGGTGACCCTACCTTGTCCATGTCATGTAGTGACAAGATCATAAAGTGGAATGTCCTTGGTTGTCAGGGTGCTTTATTGTCTCATTTTATTGTCACACCCATATATCTTTCATCAGTAGTGCTTGGGAAATGCCCTTATAACATTGGTGCACTGGAAAGAGGCTTGTATGGCAGGGCTCAAGATAGATTAAAGGAATATAAGCTGCCATTTGGGTTTAAAGTAAATGCTCCAAGATTTTTCTGTACAGATGTAGTGTTCAAAGATGGCAAGGACTGTGTTGAAAGTGAAATGGGAAATGATGCAAGAATATCACCATCGTCAGCAGGTAACTACATTACATAAAGGAATAGACCTTTCCCAAATTAGCTTGGATGGTCATAAAACAATGGTTTCAAATCGAGGTTGGCCTTAATATTAAACAAAAGAATCAAGTTCAGTCTCGACTTGGAGCCATTGTTTCATGATCATCCATGAAGCAAATTTGAGAAAGATCTGTTAGTCTTAGAGTACTAGATTAAAGCTATTGACTTCAAAGCACATCATTAGCATATGTTGCATTTGCATTTACAGTTTTCATGTGAAAGTGAGCTCAGAATGTACAACTGGAGCAGGCCTTATGCCCATTTAGTGGGTGCATGATAATCATGCAAGACATCATTCTGTAATACTTCATCTTCTGTGTAATGCCCTTTGCAGAGTTTGATATCATAGGAGAACTGGTTAAAAAACCATCCTTGAGTACCCAAGGATAAAATCTGTCGCACATTTCTCACTTCCAGGAAAATATTCCTGGAAACAATGTCTGTTTAGAGCTTGTTTTGGAAGTCGAAATTTATCCCTTTTTTGATTGGTCAACCTCCTGGGGTCAACCAATCAGCATCAAGTGTGGCTAGATAAATAAAATAAATGGTTAGTAGTGTCTACTCTCTGATTGGTTGGATTTTTGAAAGCTGCCACTTGAATTTCGACTTCCGGAACAAGTTGTAAAACACAATCATACCCAGAGTATTTTTCTGGAAGTGAGAAACAAGCAACAGAATGTTACCCCTGGGTTCCCGAGGATGGGTCAAAATTGGACATTCATACAACTGCATATTTATATTAACAATCAATCATTTAAAAATGGAAAACTCTATTGAAAAATGGAAATGCTTCCAAAAACAAGGCTCTTGGTATTATTATTATTAAAATTATTATTATTATTATTAGAATTAGATGACTAAATGGAAATACACGAGATTCCCTGCATTTCTGTGTATTTCCATTTAGTCATCTAATTCTATACACCGCTCTACACAAACGTGTATTGAGCACTCTTTAGTAGTGTTT
>JAAAQI020159895.1:0-24857 GCA_011800005.2 Stichodactyla mertensii | reverse complement strand
TTTTTCTAGTAGTTTACAATCAAGACTATTGAATGAAAATATCAGCCAAGCCAAACAATACTTTCAAATATTTTTTTTATATATATGTTTATATATTGAAAGCGGACATAATTTTTGCAAAAGGCTATATACATATATATATATATATATATACATACGTTATGCAGCCAATGTATCGAAGAGGGGTTAGGACAATTATATTTCTCAATATATCCAGGTACTTCAGGCCAGGTACTAATATAACATAAGGTATGCCGGTACATGGACGATACCGTGTGGGACATCATTATGGTGCAACCACCATCGACAGCGTCAGAATTAGAGAACTAAATATGATGTTATAGGAATAAAAATAACGATAATCATCGTCATCATTATCATCATCATCATCATTACGGCAGATGGAGGAGGGGCTTTACACACTCAGGCTATCTATCTAAAATGTTCTGAAACATTTTTGAGTCAGTACGAAGAAAAGAAAGACAGCATTAAAAAATTAGATCGTACTTACGATACTATCAACAGATGTTCTGATAATCTAAAGATAATTTATTCTTCTATCTGCTCATGGCGTTACGCACATTAACACCACGCACAAAGTTTGCAAGCACTTTGTTCAGAACCTTTTAAGTGAACACGTGAGGCGCTGTACAATTCATGTTAGCTTGTGATCTGCTTGCTCAACTTATGCAACATTCAATACAGCATTGAAAGGATGTAATCAAGGACTTTTGGTTGTGCAATAGAGTGATTGAAACTGGCGGGGCCTTTCATTCTGTTGGTACAGTTTGACATTGGTCGCATTAAAAGCTTTGTGGAGAAGTAAATACTTTAGGATTTTTAGAGAAACTCCTCAAGGCACGGGATAGAACCAACGAAAAATCTTTGTCATTTCTTTGGTAAATCTTCTCTTTATGGACAAACCGTTCACAGAACTTCATTGCTAATTATATCGTGCTTGGATCTTTCCTGTTCCAAGACATTCCGGACCTACGTACGCAGTATATCCTGGCCTAATTCACAATTTAATTCCGTTAATACAATAGTGCATTACTTAAGCAATGCAAAACAATACACCTAATCAACTTGGGCGTAATGTTTTCCCATTTCACACCTTATGTCATCCTCTTGAGAATGCGGTTCTTTGTTTAATGTTACCAAGAACCAAAGAATCGTATTCTCAAGAAAATGACGTGGTCTGAAATGGGTAAACATTATTCAAACCACTTCGCAACTCTTCTCAAACGACGGCTAATTTTTGTCAGTGGAGGAAGGGGAGGGTTTAGGGTAGATATGAAATAACTTCACTGACATATCAATGTAATTTTTCGTAAATAAAGGACACAGGTGAATAAATAAAATTTGAAGTAGGCCTCAATTTTTTTGCAACTACACATGGGGGGAGGGGTCAGGTAATTTATCGTTTCACAAATCCCACCGACTTCCACCCCCATCCACGAGAAGAATGGTCCCTAATTTGATGTGAAGAAAATTATCAAATTATCTTAATTAACGGATGTTTGAATCGGAAATAAGATTAAAAGCAGGATTTGCTTAATTTTGGTATATATAAAAAAGCTGCATGAATCATAAAGAGCACAGTAAGACATTCCACTTTTTAAGATCGCTGAAAAATGAACTCGTCCTTTAATTTCTCCTTGAATTCATCGTTTCCTTCGTCTTCTTCCTCAGAGGAGGAGGCCGAATGTCCCGGCAGAACTTTTATGCTGTGTATTACCGTGTCAGTTGTCCTCACTGGTTTGCTTGGGAACTCCCTCGTCATTCGCTTTGTACGTCGTGATCTGAAGCGAAAAAAGTCTCCCGATAAGATTCTTCTTTTACACATCTCTGTCTCCAACCTGTTCGCTTGTTTCCTGAGTCTTCCTCTTCACTACCTGGACGTCGTATTTATCGGACGAATTCCCTTGAATCTGAACTTGGCAAACGGGTTATGCTTTGTTAAATTGTTTACTCTTTTTTTCTTTCTTCAAACTGGGTATTTGACACTTGCAGTTTTGTGCTACGACCGTTACGAGGCCATCACTAAGTTTCCACAGCAAAGGCTACTGACATACGATATAGCTCAAAAGGCGTCCTGGGCTATCATCGCGTGTATTTTCATCGTTTACTTCTTCTCTATGATTGGTTACATAATTGAGTATAACTCGGGGAATACAAACTGTGAGGGTTTTCAAGTCCGATCCATGGGCGAACAAGGAAATGCTGGACATGTTTCCAATATAGCTCTTATTGTGGTCACTACTATTCTTATTCCCACAGCAAATGTTACTTGCTTTTGGAACTTGTTTCTTGTCGACCGAAAGCTTCGTCACCACGTGGAATCAGTCCGCAGTACTCTCGGTGCTCAAAGCACCGTCAAAGAGGTCCGCCTGGTCTACAGTGCTTTATCGTTCGCGATAACGTACAGTGTAGTGTGGATTCCTTTCGGGATATTCAGATGGCTAAGAAATATTTATCCATTGTCGGCGTCCATCAGGTGTTACTACCTCGCAACTTTTACGTGCTCATACATAACTTTTTCGCTAATCCCTGTTCTTTATATCATAACGGACAAACGCATTAGAAACCCTTTCGAGAATTGTTTCCACAAGAATAGGATTGCTCCCGCGCCACTCGAGGGCTCGACCAAAGATTCAAAGTAAACTGATTGACTAAGGCATGCTCGACAGAAAAATGTAGTGGAAATCTCAACAAAAATTACTAACTAAACTTTGTAACGATTTCCCAAAAATATATATATATATATATATCGCAGGTCTATCTTACTGCATGGGTTGTTTGTTTTGGTAACGATGGGTGATGCTACTAAAACAGGATTTAAAGAAACAGCATGTAAGTTGGTAAGAAATTAACAAATATCATTTCAAGGCCCATAATAAATTTTCCACACGTTAAAAAGAAATTCGCTAATATTTTCTTTGCTTGAATTTCAATCAATTTCAAAAGACTTTTTAAAGTTAAAACGTAACTTTCATTTTGTGAGGTTCTAGACGTTAGTTTTATCTTTCGGGAACTAATTTCGTCTTCTTTAGACCTTTTCAACCCGTAACGATGTACGTTATGAGAAATTGTTGTATTTTAATTATTATTTATAGACTTGGAATTGGTAAAAAATTTGGAGGCCAACTGTTCTGGAACCGTTGTCAAAAGGGAATTAATACTGTAGTACTAGATCAAAGATGGGTAGAGTACGGTGTCTTTATCTCCTGATGAAATACGCAAATGACTGTTTGAAACATTACTTCAAACATCGAGAAGAGGGTTGAAAAAACGAGTCGCGGCCGAGGTCCATTATGTAGTATTTAAAAAACGAGCAGCAGTGTTTTATCAAATATAAAAACCCGAGGCGTAGCCGAGGTTTTTTGATATTTGATAAAACACGTGCTGCTAATTTTTTAGATGGCTTAAAAAAACATCTAGATATGTTCTCATTTTCTACTGAATTTTTGAGGAACGAACTAAATTTGGCAGAGAAAATCCAAGTTAAAGTTTATGCAAATGAAGACGATTCTACATCAGATATAAAACTCCTTCTTGGTCAATGATTTCTATTGCGTTTTGTCCATTAATTATTCGTGAGTTTTTTAAGGCAAGAAATCGATCTTTACAGTGACTAGGCACCAGCTTGTGAGAAGCTGTTTGGAAAAGCAGATGTGCATGTGACTGTATGTAGGCATGTGTCATTATCGCTCAGGCAACTGGTCCCCGCATAAGCGCGTATCGTTTACAAACTTAGTGTTTTCTCGGACTCTCTCCTACCTAAATGTAGATGGGGTTCTTTCATCTCTTACATAGTTTTCATCTTTTCCTGACCCGTGTATTCTCTGGCAGCCATTCAAATCAACCCTCAATACCAGATGTCACGTCAAAGCTTTTTGACTTTCAGTATTCTGCACTGATGATTTCTAACGACCCATAAAGCTGTATTTGCATCACCGTGACATTTTATGGGCACTTAGCATGGTCACAGCAGTTATTGTATAGCAAGAAGAGAATAAACCAATGAATATGCAGGGCTGGGGACTGGTAACTTGACAACCCAAGGGGGGGAGGGGAGGGAGGGGAGGAGCAGGTGTAATAAGAAATGAGTCTAGTAATGTATGTAAGTGAAACTGTTTTCAGTTCATTTTGCATTTCATTTATTTACTTTTCATACCATTCAGTTCTTTGAAACGTATTGGGGCTCCATCTTCTAGAATATGGTCGAAGTCAACTGAGTCTCGCTATTGATTATGGTTTTTTATCACAAGATTCAAGATATTTTGTGGACGTGATAATCCAAGTAAACCAACTAAGCTTACAAATAATAAATAAATAATTTTTTCCACTGCTATGAGTCATATACATGCCATTTCAATTATTATTTTAACCAAATTTGGTTCTATTGTTTTCTAAGATTGACTAATGCGTTTATGTAAAATGACTCATTCATTTATTCCTGCCTTTTTTTTTGCCTTTTTAGTCAAAGTGGTTTGGCTTTGGTTATTTAATAATGCATAGCACTATGGAAATTATTCTAGCCTGATTCAGATCAATATGTATTTCTATCAAGGCAAAAAGCATAGATTCCTCTAGAAGCAAGAACTTAGAACAGAAAATCGTATCGTTAATAAATTATTGTATTTTAAAACGTCAACACATCCAACACTGCATCAAGTCGGGGCGCATAATTTGAACTTGAGAAGCATAGCAGACTGTCATTTCAAAAAGACTAACACCTCTGAATGGATGAAATGCCGGACAAAATCACCATAATCCTTGCGGTCTTAGTTACTTGTTGTATTGCTTTCAGCTGTGACAACGTTTTTGAAATAGGTGTAACTTGAGGAAAATAATCTAATGTGCGAAAAAAAATTTCGCATAAGAATTGACTCGTCAAAGGAAACAAACAAAATGCCTTAGATTTACTGAGCCATACTGAGGAAACTTCTCGATATAGAAAGACACCGGACCAGGGGTTCAAAGAGGCAGTTAACGCTGCGGGAAAACCCACTATCTAGAAATCCGCGTCTCAATCCGCAAAAACACGGACTTTATCTTGGAGGAAAGCGGGATTTATCCACAAATACATATAGACATTTCTTGATATTCTAGGGGTTTTTTTATTTGTGATGACAATTTCGCCCACACAGGACAAAATAAGTGATATTTACAGCCGTACACCAACGGGTGTTATCAATTCGATTCAATTTATACAACAAAATTTTACATAATCTTTGCATATTAATTGTTCCTTGAAATAATATTTAATACAAAAAAGGCTAATTATTGATATTTATTTTCTAATTTTTTTTCGCGAGAACCGCTTTTGAATTCTCATATTTAAACCTAATTTCTGGCTTGTTTACGAGTTCCAATGCATTTATTTTCCTAGTAGTTCAAATTGGGAATGCACTGATCTCCCAATCATTTTGATAACTTAATGAAGGCAATATTTCTAGTTTAGTAATGTCTTTTCATGTGAAGAGATAAGTGATCAGATCGTGAAAAACTCCTGTCACACGTTGGGCATTTGAAAGGCTTCACTCCAGTGTGTTTTCTATAATGTCTAGTAAGTTCATCGGACCGAGCGAACCTCCAGCAACAATCCTTCCAGTTGCACTGGTACGGTTTTTCACCAGTATGAGTTCTTTGATGTGCTTTAAGATGCGAGCTCTTCGTGTAAGACTTATTACATCCTTCAAAAGTACATTTATGTGTCCTAGCTAATGCTCTTTTTCCCTTCGGAGACTGATTCGGTGAAGCTTCCTTAGAAGCAATAGTATTTGGTGTATTGATCGTACTACTCGCTTTAAGTATATTTGACTTAACATTAGTTGTGGCTGTATTCAATTCAGGCGACTTGGCTTTAATCGTGATGGTGGTTTTGCTTATTGTTTCAGCTTTAACCGGAGGCTCTGGAGCAGTGACATTAATAACTTCTTCATCTGTTTGAGTACTCTCCGAAGATTTTTCAACCATTCTGGAATCGTGAACGATGGTTGTCATTTCGACATCTGCCGCTGGTCGAGCTTTCTTCGAGTCGTTGTTTCCCATTGACTGATCGATGGCAGATAAAATCTCTCCGTTTGAGATATGCAGCTGCAACGGTATTTCTCCGTATGGAAAATCACAAAACAGCGACGAATCTTTGTATTTATCCTCCATTGTATCTACGCTGTAAAGAAAGTTGTCTCCATAGCTAAGTTCGAAGTCTGAATCCAGCGAGCTTTCCGAGTCAAATATACTACTCTCTTCCAACGGAAGTGGCTCCCATTTTGAGCCAAAACTCTCGACATCAAACCAAAGCTACAAAAAAATAAAAGAAAGACAGTTTTCGAGTTAGCACTTTCATTTTCACGAACTAATTTTAACCTTCGACAAGTGAAAGGTACATTTCCATCAGTCTGTTTGGAACTACTACAGCACTAAAAAATCTGTCCCATACGCAGGGACAAAAACATTCTCTCATCTCACAGACAAAAGCTTACCTTTCTAAAGTGTTCCTCCGTATCCATTATAGTATCTTTAGGTTTAAAGATATCTAGAGTAACAGTAGAGAGCAGTGGATCTACAACCGTCGACATTTTGGACTCGAGTACGCACGTTGCAGACCATTTCTCGCCTCGCTGCACAGTGAACTTTCAGCCAGGTCAGTGATATTCTGAAGATACCGGTTTCTGATTGGTTTAGAGTACAATCAAACTGTCAAACGCGCCATTGGAGTCATTAGTTGGGGTTTTCGACCCTTATTTGGATGTGACTAAAATAGAAACAGGCTGGCTTGGTATAAAAGCTGGGCAAACTCCACTTTAATTATAATGCAGAGTGACCTGTGCCAGAGGACGCGGGAAAACAAGTATTCATCATCGCTAAAAAAAGATCACCGAATATCAAGTCGAAGATCTAGGCTCGAAACTATTTTACGAAAACACTGAATCTTCGAGTGGATAGATTTTTTAAAAAACCCTTTTTAGTAGAAATAGCTATTTCAAAAAGGGCTAAGATGAACTTGTATTTTTCATAGAAAAATGTTTTACAAAATTTCAAATTTGATAAATATGCATTTCCGGGCTATTTATGATTTGCTATGCATAGCCAACAAGATGGCTTGATTACAGACAAAATATTTAGTGTACACATATAAAACCTAACCACTCAAAAGATATTCTTTCATTCTTTAATCCTCAAAATATATACTAACATTTGAGCGTGGAGAAAATTTGTTTTCATATCAGCAAGGAGGTTCGCGATTTTTACATCAGTTCAGTGAAATTCTGGAAACATCTGCTAAATTAGACTGAATAGGTTTCTGATTTCTATATAGATTTATTTTCCACAGAATAAATCCTTATTTAGACAAGAAGAGTCACAAATATCAAGCTTCAAGAGCTTCAAGCTATTTATCCCTTCACTTCATTCTATTCTCTTTATTTCGTTTTCCTGGAGGTCGACCACTTTGTTCTTGATAAATATTTTTCAAAGTTCATTATTGTCCGTGGTTGGAAGTTCATTAATGATTCGGTGCGGTTTTCGCATGGAAACTCAAAATTAGTTGTTGATCACATTTAAAAACATTATTCCTTATGATAAAATAGATGTTTTAGAACTTAAATACATTTCGTAATATTACATGACGCGGCTGGTTCTGGGTCGAACGAGAAAATTCCGAGCTTTGATCAATATCAGCTCAACCACCCTTAGAGCTTTGTTTGATAACAAGCATGAAAGCATTGAAAAAATTTCCTGCAATTTCCATAGACGACCGCGGAAGCTAATGAGAAGATCTTTTTTCCATTCGTTCATCAATAATTATTATTCTAGACAGTCTTTGAGACGCACGTATGACTCATGTCAAAAATATGAGTTTTGACTTAGGCTGAATGTCTAATATAGTTCATGAAAGAGTTAGGTTCTATCATGCATTGGAAAGCATTTCCAAGTTAAACCAATTGTATATCTTGGGATTAATTTTGGACTGTGTAGACTCAGTGATTTGATTAAGATTTTATTAATTTCCTTGTCGACCGGATGGCGCTGGGCCCTTCAAAAACTGAACAGGCCACGACTCTTTAGTTTAAATATTATTACAGGTTCAGTTTTAGTGGCTGTGTATATCTTTAGGCTTTTTTGAAACGGGTTGTTTCGGCTCCCTACTGATATTTGAGGAGAACAGAGTACAAGGGACGTCAACTTTTAAAATTAGAAAATCATTATATCGTTGACAGGCTAAATGGTTTAATGAAGGAAAGGGGTTACTATATGGGGTAGACAATTACCGGCAAGATCGAGTCACTAGCCGTTAACCGGCCCTCCTTCTTCTAGTGTACGCAAGTTATATGGAGAATACAGGTGAGAGTCGATGCACGAATGCCGCTCAATTACAACACAAACGCTTATCAATTCTACTGAGCTCTAACTCTGGTGTTTAGAAAGTTAATTGACAATTCTACACAATTACATTTTGCACCTTTTTCTCTTTTTATTTTTTCTTTTCTTTTATTTCTTTTCTTTTCTTTCTTTCTTTTTTTTTTAGCTTTTCCTGTTATCCGGTTTTTTTAAGTTCTCACAGCAGGTCGTGTGTTTGTATGATAGATTGCTGTTTTAAGAAATCATCTTGACAGCACTAAAAGCGGCGTCTATAATATGAGCAAGTTAATCGAGATATTTTTCCTTGCTATCAAAGAAAACCTGCACTTCAAGCCTATGTATAGCGATACCAATATCCACCATGAGTATACCGCACCCCTCCCCCTCCCCCCTTGGGTCAACTGTGCTTTGGATAAACTTGAGTAGTCAGAAGACTGAAATAATATAAACAGCCTCGACGAGCCCATACAGGAAACCAAACAAAAAAACAATTGAACTTTCGATCCATCATGTCCTTGAGCACAGCGCCTGAGGTTGTACCCTATTTCTAGATAGTGGCAATATAAGCAATCACAAGGGAGTCCTTTTTCCTTATCGTGAAAACAAGGCCCGCAGGAGTGGATAGCATTTCAGTCCATACGGCGTCTTTGGATTCTTGGGATTTGGCCATTCTCGCCTTGATTGATTGAAGTATTTTTTTAACATTTTTTATTAATTTAATTTTTTTAAACTTTTTTCTCCTTCTTCCTCTTCTTCTTTCTTTCTTTCTTTTTCTTTCTTTCTTTTCTTTCTCTGCTAATCAGCAAATCAGAGTGTGATCTTTTCTAGCACCTAATCCAATTGCATTTTTCATAATCGCGCCTAGCAAACCCTAAACAAATTTAATTTAATTTACACATAAAAAGGTGACATGATAGGTTTTCAGGAACTCGCGAGAAAAACAAACTCTACTCGCTTCTGACTTGAAAACCCTTACTTCCCAATAGCTAATATCAAACATGAAAAATACAGCTCTTCATTGCATAATCCCACTGAGTTGGAGCAGTCGAACTCGCAAGCTTTTAGTCTTATTTTGTTAACAGGTTTCCTTTTTAATGCATATATATATGTATATATATATATACTGATTTACGACGACTGCTCGAGGCAGTTTAGAGTGGGTGGTCAAAAGATAACGCAGTGGAGAGGGGGCGGGGAGATTGAGATGGAACTCGTACAAAATCAAAAAAATCAAAGCGTTGTTTCCTCATAACAGATTAGATTGTTTGTACTGGTAGAACAATTGCTTTTAAGTACTCCTTCCGGTCATGCACAGATAAAGTTCCAATCTTGGCAATATTTTTTCTAGAAAATTCCCTCTGTGTCGGGATCAAAGCTACGTGTTCATTCAAGACTCTTTTTGACTCGATTTTGTTCGGTTTACAGTTTACAAGGCTTTTTGTTGTTGTGAGACAACGTGGGTCATTCACTACAGAGCTAGGTTCCAATCCGAGGTAAATGCCCAAAGATTGAGATGGCAATTAGAACACCCTCGAAACACAGGAGAGAACCAAAAAACAACTCTACCCACATGAGATACCAGGCCCAGGGATTGACCTGTGACCCCAGCGGTAGGAGGCAGTGAATGAACAGCGCACACCAACCATACTTCCCACAAGAATATAAATTGAAAATTGAGGTGAAAATTACCTGGTGGCCAAAGGAAATAAGCTGTCTACTCTACTAAGGTCTTAGTAAATCAGGAAGTGAAAAGGAGTCTTTTTAGGAGGTGGGGCATCATCCCCAATAAAAGCGCAACCCCCTGCCCTACTCCCTCCCCCCCAGGTTGGTTTGTCTGGGACCCTGAGTCCTGCCTATCAAAAGTGACAGCAATCGTGATAGTGATCATTGAATCGTGCCTGTCCTTTTGGCAACGCTTGCAGACCTCGTGCTGTCCGCGAGATTTTCTCGTGATCAGGTCCAGTGAAACTGTAGTCCTTAGATCATCTGATAGACAATTCTTTACTTTCAATTTTAAACGAGCACTTTGGACCCTTGCCATGTTGTTTTCTTGGCTAACTATTGTTAGCAAGGGCCTCTTTGAACCGCATACAATTCTCCGTCTCCCCTCGCTGTAGTTGAGTAAAGTTCACTCTTAAGTATCACATGTTGAGGATCGTTACTAGTAGATAAAAGATTATGCGATTTAAAAGAGCTAAGAAATTAAATGGGTATGGGAAAACCTCAATTCAGTTTCTTCCTTCTGATTTTAATTCACGCAATCCTGAAGAACGTTTTCAACATTGACGCATTTATTATCCATTCGTTTCACTTTCAAGTACTTTGAGTATTCTTCAGGTGTTTATTGTACTTGTGATGTTATGCATTTGGAAAGAGTTCAACAGAGTTTCCATTTGATTCTGATCCGTAACGAATCACAAAGCGACCGGGCTGTTGACACGAATCTACGACAAATTAACTATGATCAAAAAGTTCAATTTGCTATAATAGAATTTTAAAATAAAGTACAGCGGTTGTTTTCCCGATAAATTTGAAAATTTGTTGCCATAGCTTTAGTGGTTTGTTTGTCGAAAAGGAATCATGGACTTTTTTAAAACTCTTTCGTGAACATTCTTATATGTGAAACTGAAATCACAGGAAGCCACACCCAGAGAATAAAAGTCCTGTTAATCACCACTGAACGACCACATGACTGCGACATGGCACTGAGATACGCTCGATGAACAATTATAAACGCACAATCTAGAATAGCGATTGACGTCAGCAATGCCTTCCTAACGGGAAATGGATCTAGCGTCGATCACGTGACACACCCCCAGCGAGCATACGAGAAGTGGCTTTGAGCATAAACGTCACTAGGGCCGAGACAATGTTTTCAGCTTTTTTATGGGTTTATCAATCATAATGACTCATTATCAAGCGGAACTGCGGTTACTAGTAGACTTTTTGAAGCATTATGAAGGAAAGAGAGTTCAATTTTTGAATATTTTATGTGTGATAATTTTCAATATATTTCATAGAGGCGTGTTCCCAATATTCGGCGTTCAAACGATTAATAAAATTGATGTACGTGCGACGTGAGACATATATATATATATATATATTTTTTTAATTTTCATATAAGAGAATCCGACCGAGCAAAAATTATATATCAGTTATGCGTGTCAATAATGACTGTAAAGTGGCTTACACTCTAAGCCAATCAAAAAGCAAAATATTTACATACTATCCAATCACAGTTCTTGGTTTGGGAAGCCATTTAAGGTGACCGCAACGTACATTCGTCACAACATACATTCGTTTTTTATTCGTATCTATAGTTTTAAATTATCAGTGTTTACTGTAAATTTGGAAATTTCCAGCAGGCGATTCCAAGTGAAGACGTGATGTGGGGACGCTTGGGTGCGTTAAGTAATTAACAGTTAGATAATCATCGCTGCTGTTCTGTTATTGTACGATAAGTGATTTTTACAATCAAAGCAACCGTTAGGATGACACATGATCACAGTTGGGGAGAGCCATGTAGCCGTGACAAATACGATTCAAAGTGGCGCATTTTCATAAAAATCGCTCTTATAAAAGCATCCAAGCTGAGGACTTACTCGTGTAAGCAGATTACGAGGCACTGGAAATATAAAAAACGGTGTCGTAATACGGTTCATATGGGAGCCCTCATTATTTGTGTAAAGGGGAGCTATGATGATTTGAAATCTGTTCCCTTGCATTTTTGGAAGCCCCCTGCTATTCTAAGTCATGATTTTTTTCTTCCCCCCACCCTACCCCCCCCCCCCCCCCCCCCTCCCTCCCTTCCCTCCCCCCCCCCCCCCTCCCCTTTTTTTTTTTTTTTTTTTCTTTTTTTGAATCCCCCCCCCTCTATATGTAATGTATTTTTTTGTTCCCCCCCCCCCCCCCCCCCTATGTTAAATCCTGCAAATAATAGTAAAAACTATGCCTTTCCCTTGTATCTTGTCTTTTGGGGAAATTTTCGAAGGTTCCCCCAGTAGTCCACTAATGAAAAGTCATGAGCCCCTCAAAATCATCATAGCCCTCTACATAAATTATGAACGCTCCCTAAGGCTTCGTTTCCAATTTTCGTTACTGAGACGACTCCAGTCCTCAGGATAAGGCCCAGAAAACTAGATTATCTTAACACACACACAAAAAGCAAAACAATGCAGGTACCACTTCTGCTTATGATTGACAAGTGGATCTTTTTCCTCCGAAATAAAAGCAAAATCCAAAGTAAAGCTTGCAGAAATTTATACACACGGTACGGTATGCAGTAACACTGAAATGGCTGCAAATTGGCCGTATAAATCTTCTGTCTTTTATAAGACATGGAATTACTTTTTTCGTCTGACGTCTTTGTGAACAGTCATTGGTTTTAAAATTAATAAGAATAGTAACGTTAAATATAAGGAAATTTTTTTTGTTTGGTTTACAAGAAATTGTACCGTTAGGGCTATTGTCTGGTTGTAATATGTTATCAAGTGCAATAAGTTACTATTGTATAAAAAAAATAATAATAATAATTAGCCGTATCGATTCCCGCTCATACGAAATTCTGCCTTTAACAAAAACTACCTCAGCCCCTATTTCCTTGCTATTCGTGGTTTAAACATTTCAAATACGCGTCTTCTAACGTCGCGAAACACTTCATTACCATAATGCACGGGATCGTCCTTGGACATAGTTCCTTCTGGGTGAGCATCCGTGATTGGATAAACGTCAATGACGTCAATGCCAGCCTCGCACATCGCTGATGTTGCAAAAGCATTGAAAAGTAAAACACGCGGGAAAGTTAAAAATCGACGAACATCTCTATGTGGATTGGGAAACCTGTGTCTGTTCAACGCTGTAGTGGTTTTCCAGATAAGTTTCCCTTGGAATTTTCTAAATTGGCCTGTTTTGGGATCTGTTTCACCGTATTTGACGATACGAATGAAGGTGGTAATGAGGTTTCGATACGAAGTGAAGTTAACGACTGCGGCAAAATGAATTCCCCAGTTTAGAATGAGTACGCTGTGTTTGTTCATGTATGGACTGTATAAAACCTGAAATGGAAAGTGAGGATACGAATACCTTGAATAACAACTGGGTCTGAAGGTTAAAATCAACTCTCCCACACCTTAAGCATGGACTCATATTTTAATGAGTGAAGATTCTTTTGCTGGGATTCAAAAACGAAAGATATTCATATTCGCCATAACTATTCTACCCCTACCCTTGGTCATGGAACCCTCCCATACCTTAAGCATGGAATATTCTGCCCCTATCCTTGGTCATGTGCTCATATTTATGTAACCCTCTCATACTTTAAGCATGGAATATTCTACCCCTAACCTTAGTCATGTGACCCTTCCATACCTTCAGCATGGAATATTCTATCCCTACCCTTGGTCATGTGCTCATATTGATGTAACCCTCCCATACCTCAAGCATGGAATATTCTGCCCCTACTCTTGGTCGTGTTACTGTTATGCAACGTTTTGTAAAAAATTGATATTCTCCTAGACTGATAATTCAGAAACTTATATTCTCCGAATCTTTGAGTAGCTAAGTACGTTTTGGCTAAAAGTTGGTTCTTGCAACGGCAGAACAGAGTCAGAATTAAATCACAAGAATTATTAGTGAACAATCTAGCTAAGACACACTAAGAGTCTACCGCAGTCGAAGTTAATTGTAGGGTTAGTTATGACTTTGGTCAAAGTAATTAATTGTAGTGTTCAGTTCGTTACTGCTAAAAGACTCAGTACTCTATGATTATGACCTTGATCAACATTGTAGTCAAGTGAGTGTTGTGACCTGCAGAACTACATGGGATAGCTGTAGATTGTAGAAATCGATTGGGGGAATTCCCTACACACCAGGTGAAGTCAACCTGTGGAGCCTAATAGGCCTCCCAGATCGAGAAGTGTTTTGGTAGAAAAGCTGCTCTCCCAGGGAACTTTTTTTGGGTTATGTCTCACTGAAAGTGGTTAAAAATGGTACGAAATAAGAATTGTAGTTAGAACAAAAGCAAAGCAAGAACAGAAAGAGAGCAAAAACCGCTCCCAGTGCTCCGTACAGTGATTAAAAACTTAGAAGCTACGATCCCAGCCTCGTTGATCCCTTTGGTACGATCTAACGTTACCCTCCCATACCTCAAGAATGGAATGTTGTTAATGCATCCCATACACAGTTATTTGAGGCTAATGCACTTTTTGTGAATCAAAACGTACCTTTCTTACATCATCAAGAACTCGTTTAACGTCATAATCATTCCCGTCAGGCAGCGGTTCCCTTGGTGACGTCACACCATCGCCCCAGTACCCTTGCATATTATAGACCCAATTATAAACGAGCTTGCATTCGGAGAACACTACATTACAAATACCCTCGGGGCCGGTGTTGAGAGTGTTGTAGAAGCCAATTGCCACAGAATCTCCAAAGACGACTAGAGTCCCACTGGCTGGTCGTCTATCATGCCGAAACGGTTCTCTACGAACTAATAATAATATATAAACTTCAATTCGTCAAAACTTCGAAGTGTGGCAATTTACAGGAAACAGCTAGGGGAAGGTCACTATGTACATAAGGAGATGAAGGTGCTCATTGGTAATTTCGAAAATGACCCCTAAAACGTTCATGATGAGCACACCTACTCCTTTAGGCAAGATCTTAATCACTAATCAAGCAAGCAGGAAAGCAAGTGAGTGAGTAAGCGAGTAAATAAGTGAGTGAGTGTGTGAGTGAGTGAGGAAGGAAGGAAGGAAGGAAGAAAGAAAGATCATCAGTCATTAGTGCAATATATTTACCCAATGTAGAATACGGTTTCCACACACCGTCCACCCATCGTCCTAGCCCATCCCACAACAAAGATGGACAAGAGCAGTTCGCTGTTTCTATAACATCCGCAATATCTGAAGAAGAATTGCACTCAATTAACTGATGATACAAAATCCTTAGTCAGACAGATTCACTACTAAAATTGTGAAAGAAACATTCTAGATCCCATAATCTTGCCTTAGGGCAGATTTCGTTTGACTGTAAGAAGCTCGCGGCACGATTTTCAACAATTTTGTCGTGTCTTGACCGTGTCACGACCGTGTTCGTGCCGCGAAATCTGCTCTAAGCTGTCTTCTTTGTAAAAAAAGAACTCAAAGAGGCAAAGTCGTGAAAGAACTCACAAGCAAAGACAAGAGCAGGCTTCCTTACCAAAAGCATCAGATTCTGCCGCCATGATGTCAAAACTGATCACGTCACCCTTCCGAAACTCCTTCATTAGAAAAGGCTTGTCTCCTTTGAGGATTCCGTCTGGCTGGTTCTTGCCTTGGGAATTACCTGAGGAGAATAAAAGCACTATTTGGTGAGATCAAGTTTCCTTCTGAGCATCGAAAATGAATGCTGGACGTCATGAATATAATCATCATTCATCTATAATCAATAGCAGTGATGAGTATAATGATGAGGAGAAGGTCGAGGATGGTGATGATGATGATGATGATGTTAGAAGATAATAGTGAAGGTGATGATGTTGATGTTGATGTTGTTGAGGAGGAGGAGGAGGAGGAAGAGAATTATGATGATGATGAATTGGAGGGCCCATGATTATGTAAACTATTGCATAGGTGACCAGTAATGATGTTTTCACCCTCAATATTATGATGATGCTAAGGATGGTGATAGTGGTGGTATTATAATAGCGGAGCTCCCGCGCGGGCGAGCGGAGCCCAATACTTTAGAAAAAATGGTAACCCATCGAGTTGATTTTTCATGGCTTGAATATACGTCACTTCCGTTCGTCCGTCCGTGTCCATCCCCCCATCGCGATGCTGATTGGCTGATTGCTCTATGGCGGGAACTTGACGCGTGTCGACATCCGAGGAGTTTTTGCTTTTAAAAACTTTTACCGCAAAATATTTACTGTTTAGAACAAGTAGAAAACATTGTCCAAGAGAGAATCCACTGTTTTCAGGACAAAGCAAGAACTAATGAGCCACAAACCACTGTTTTCAAGGAAAGATTGTAAGTTTAGCTTGTAATTTACGCCTTTTTCAACAAGTACACTATTCGAGAGCTTTGAGTTGTCGTCGAAACGCCTGAATTTCTTTGGATATTTTTGATAATTTCAGCGGGTAGAACACTTGAAAGTTGAACTAAAATACATTGAGGAAAGTCCGTTAAATTACAATGTAAATATTCACCATTTATATACCAGCATCTTATATTGCTGTTTGACAAAACGAGATTTTAGTAAACTTTTTAATACTGCTCTTGAAATACTTTTTCGATTGGGCGAAAAATTTCTAAGGAAACTTGCAAATGACGATTTTGAGAATAAAACACCTTTTTTGACATCTTTCCAAATCAGCCTCTTGTGTTTATATCTAAAACTAATTGCTGAAGCTTTAAAGTTTGTTTTTGACAAAAACTAAAAACTGGGAACACGGAGAAATCTTTAGGTATGTAGAAAGCCGGCGAGCCTATCTTCAAATCACCGAGTATTTGCCGTTTGAAAACAAAATAAGGACTCAACAGACACTGCTGAAGGTTTTTAGGCAATTTTTTCTTTTTTTTTTTTTTTCTTTTCTTTTCTTTTTTTTTTTTTGTTTGTTTTTCCGTGCAAGGAAAAAAACTAGCAAAACGGAGAAATCTTGAGATGTTTTGAAAGCGAGCGAGTCTCAAACTTGAAATCATGGTGTGAAAAATTAATACATCAGAATAAATCTTGAAAAAGTTCAACAAAAGGAAGCATTGCGTTTTTATAGAAAATAAACATTTTGCCTTTTTCTGTGGCCAGAATTCTTCATGAAAAGACAAAAGATATTATTTAAATGCTATATTGGAGAGGTTTTAATACCAAAGCTGATGGAGATTTGCGAGCGGCTTCGCCGTCAAGTTGACAATTAAATTTATTCAAGTCATTTCACTAGGATAGAAGAATTCTTTGTCCTCATGATCACTTGTTAATTGTCTGTATTCTCCATCAAAGTATGAACAGATTGACTTACTTTTGAATATATCTTGTAGTTTTGTCCTAGTTTTTAAAACTTGAATGTCCGCGTCGTTTCGCTCGCTTGACTGAACTGTTTTCGCTTGCCTGTGCTTTCATGGAAGTTTTCAGCCAAGAATCCACATATTTTTACATCTTGACCAATAAAGCTTAGCAATGTTTCTAGCTCCTCACTTTACGTTATACACAAAGTGGTAATAATTAGGTATAACTAAATAAAAAGGTTGTTTTTTGTTTTCATGAAAAGTGAACACTACTAAGTTCAAACCAACTAGTAGATTATTCAATTGATTTTCATTCGCTCCCTTGACAACCGACAGAAGCAGTGCAATGGCTTCCTAGGGCCGCGCGTAAGAACATCCAAAAAATGTTTTAAAAATCTTTGTTATCTTATCATTATAAATGCTATGGGATTCAAAGAAAATTCATTTCGTGACTCGGGAATTTCACACTGAATTTCACTTTTCGAATTCAACGTGGAATTCCCTCGTCATCCAATGATTTTTCATTTTTATCAGCTTATTATGAAATATCTCTTAACAATCGGAAAAAATAGCGCTTATAAAGCGCATGTCAGGCACTGCTAGTAATGGATTTATAGTGTTATAATAATTTATACAAGATGTCCGCTTCACGAGTTTTGGACGTGGTGATAACATGTCGTTAGGTGAAATGTAGTAGAATCCAAAGATAAAATGTGTGAAATCATACAGAAATGGAATAAACGGAAATCGCGCTTAATTATACTTATTTATTTTTATTATTTTCTTTTTTAACCAGTTCCTCTTTCGAGCCCCAGTCATCTTGCGATAGGATTTTACAAAATATTGGTCTAAGCATAATGTGAATCCGTATTTGAATTTCTAATATTTCTTTTGTATCCGCCAACGATTCAGCTTCTATTATGTTATCCAGGGAATTTATAGGCGTTATCAGATGTTGCAAGCTGTGCTGATGTGACATAGCAACAGCATGACTGGAATAATTTCAGTATTTTCGAGTTTGTTGATCGTTGCCAGCCGGTATCAAGGCCACAATGGGGCTCAATATTCCTCTTTTGAGGCTCAATTATCCCACAATGGGGCTCAGTATTCCTCTTTTGAGGCTTAGTTTTCCGGTAATGAGGCTCAAAATCCAGCTTTCGAGGGTGATGTATTTCTTTAACGGCAATTTGTGCTTGCGCTTTTCTGTTTTGCATCTGCGAAGAATTCAGCTGCTTCGTGTTCTTGATCTTGAATGAGCGACATCTCCGTAAACATTGGCCTGTTATTACGCGGTTAAAACCTTTCATTTCTCCGCTTAGAAACAGGAAATGAAAGCAGTGATGAGTAAAATGTAATTCAGTAAAACTTACCTTTGCTTGACAGTCGAACATTTTGCTGAGCAAGAGGCTGGCAAGTGTGGATTCTGAACCATGAGGTAGTTATCGGGAAAACGACGTAACAAAGAGTAAACAACGGTATTTATAGGTTTGAGCGTTGATTGGTTCCGAAGAGTTCCAAAGTTTATTCTAGTTTTCGAGCAGATCCGAGAAGGTATTGATCGTTTCGCTTGACATCTAATATCTGATTTGCTTCGATATGTTGTATTTGGGGTTCCTGTGTAAAGTTTACTTACGGATATGGATCGATAGCGTAGTGGTACTGCTTCGCGAAGCAGTGCCACAAAAATATCTGTAAGAATTATCCATGCATTGCATCAATTCAGTTAAGTAGATAATAATAAACTGGGAGCTCCGCTATTAGGTACTACCTAATTTGTATATTATTGTTGATGAGAAGAAAAAGAGGAAAAAGAAGAAGAATCTCCTCTTTCCCCTGATACATTAATCATTGATCTCCTGGCCTTTATCTATTTATTTACCTGATTTAAACCAATATGGCGGCGGATCTTTCAAACCATTACACAGCGTATAATCAAGGTATATCTCAACTCTGTATCTCCCGGGTTCTAGTACGAGAAATACAACCTCGTAGACTCCATTGCCTAGGTCGAACACCGTAGGCGCGATGACTGCTTGTCCTCGTACATGCACCCGCCATGAGTCACCGCCTATTTTTCTCTTTTCGTTAGCTTTGGACACAGATTGAATGAAAAATCTACTAAAACTCCCAGCGGGCTGTAGCTCCCAAAGAGATATGTAACTTCTGTCACCATCGGTTTCTTCAACGTCTTCAAAATGCTTTTTCCCCCAGACTGTTTTGTTGATGCAAGGCATAAGAAGGCTTTGCCAGTTTGTTCTTGCATTTTGAACTCGACACCAGCTTCTAATGAATTTCCTTTTTCTGTGAATTTGGACATCTAATGCCGGATAGTTTTCCCTTATCCTGAAGTTCCCACTTAACTCCTCTACGTCAAACAAGTTGTTCTCCTTTAAATTGTCCTCAGTGGGGAAGTTCCTAGAAATGTCAGTTAAACCGGTGTATTGTCTGACTGTCTCATTGACTTCTTTCTCCTTCCGCACGCGGACGTGTGCATTTTCTGATTCAGAGCGTTTCTTCGATAACCCTTTTCTTGCAAACCTATGCCAATCTTTCCTAAGAATTATAATTAGTACGAAAGCTTGAATACAAAAGAAAAGTAGAAAACATTGTCGAGTAATCCTCATAGTTTACCAGGAGATCATATACAAATCAGTAAAGGATAGGTAAACCACTGCAGTTACACGCCGTGTCAGTGCTGACCTACCTGTACAGAGTTCAAATACACTTCACTGTATCACTGAACTAATCACACATTTCAAAAATTCTGGTTGTTGATTGGCCTGAGATCCCGGCGAGCTACAATATCATTTATTTTATTGAAATTAGGGGAAGCGTGGGTGGTGTGCGCTGTTAATGCGCTGCCTCTCACCGCTGGGGCTCGGGTTCGATTCCTGGGACTTGTCATCTCATGTGAGTAGAGTTGTCTAATGGTTTTCTCCTAGTGCTTCGAGGGTTTTTCTCCGGGTTCTCCGGTTTTCCTCCTCCGCAAAAAAACAACTTCTCAGTAAATTCCAATTCGATCTTTCGGGGCATTCGCTTTAATTGGAGCCTAGCTCTGTTGTGAATGGCCCACATTGTTTCATAACAACGAAAAGCTAGTAGATTTTTTTACTGAGTACAAAACAAATAGATATTATTTAACTAGCACGAGGTCCTAATTGGGCCTCAGTTTACATTTCACTTCATCATTACTAAAATAATCACACAAAAAATTCTGGATGCTGAGAACAGAGCTGTTTTTAAAATTTAATGCAAAATACTGAAATAAATAAGATGTTATGGGAAAAGAGTGGTCAAGTTCTTCTTTTGCAAGTCTATGGCGGGACCGAGCCGGCTTGTTTTTTCAGTTATGTGGAAATAAACTTTTGCCTTGACGTTTGCTTACTTTCTTTTATTTCTAAGTACGTTTGTTTATCGCTTGTAAGTTGTCTATTACTGCTATCCAATGCTCCTAATGCCAGGTGCTCTAGAGCAACGAGTCGCTACCATAAAAAAAGAAAAAAGAAATTATTACAAGCCGCTACCAAGGTACATTAGAGCAGATTTCGTATGACTGTGAAAAAGTCGCGGCACGAATACGGCGCGGACACGGTCAAGGCGCGGCAAGGAACTTTGAAGTTCTAGAAAACATCACGGTCGCGGCAAGGCACGCTTACGGCACTGACCGTGCCGCGACTTTTTCACAGTCATACGAAATCTACTCTATTATTAAGACACAGCAGTGACTTTTAACGGACAGATTAACTCACTGAATTATTCACTGGCGCATGTTGGTTAACAATGGCTGTATTCAGTTATCTTGGAAGATGAAAATTATAGGCGCCGGAAAATAGACAAAATTTGTGTCAAAATGATGATCAAGGGTATAATTTTCGTCTTGGACAAAATTTTCCACAGGAGATATAGCAACGCTTATTCGCCTTCCCGAAGTTCAAAGATAGACTGGGCACAAACTCTGTCTCTTCCCAAAAATCAATCCCAGAATGCAATGCAAGATGGCGGCACTTCTTGATGTTGTTTCAGCCCCACATTGTGGACGGCACCAGTTCGTTTTTCAGCCTCTGTTGAATTTTGGAAAGGTGAATTAATAAAATGTTTTGCGGGGACAGGAATCAATTTGATTCATCACTGAGTTGTTTTCTGTAAAATTGTGTGCACCAGCCAATAGTCCTTTTGTCGTTGCATAAATTCCGCTGTAATCCTTGACCACGGATTCATTCGTACAGGTTTAGCCTCGTTTACAGCAAATAATTCATAAATACCAACAACAATGTGAAGAATGTACAACTTGTGAATACTCACACCTTTGAATTCCACGGACTCTCACTTGTATCTATGAATAACTTACTTCTAAACGAGGCTAAGCCTGTACACATGAGTCTGTGGTCATAAAAATCAGCGGTTTTATGGAATGAGAAAAAAGGACTATTTGTCGCGCCACATAATTAGAAGACACTCACCGAGGAAGTTCCCATACAATTAGCCTTTACACAAAAACTGGTTTAACAGGTTTTTCAAAACCAATACCAAGCAAAACTATACACACTTCCTTATATGGAGTGTAATCTAGTCAAACCTGTTTAGAACAAAAGAAATGACCCACTTCCGTAACGAACTATGTTAGCCAACTTCGTTGCCAATAAAAGTGCAGCTCAAAGTGACGGAAAGCATGCAACAATGGACCAAACCCACTTGGGCGTATTTGTTTTTCTATTTCAGACCACGTGTCATTCCTTTGCGTATTGTTTCTTTGTTTCTAGGTAGCGCTTGAGAAGATACATTAATATGAATGAGCTTCAAACAAATAATCGTATTCTCAAGGGATTGACACGTGTTCTGAAATGGGAATATACCCAAGTGTATTTAGTCTATTATGGTGAGTTCAAAACAGCAACTATATTGCTCAGCGGTTAGTTTCAATCAGGCCCTTTTGCAGCAAGCAGTCACATGATAATATATCACTACAGCGAGTGAACTGAGCTCAAGGTCCCTTCGGGTTGTCCCCACTGGTGGGCAAACAAACATTAAAATACTTAGTATCTTGAAATCAAAAACTTGTTATAAGGGTAGAGCAGTATTTTAAAAACGAGTTCACTAAAAAAGGCATTAGAAATCTAGTGACATTTGTTTGAATAAATGTTACAGTCACGTGATAATTTGCTGCAAAGGGCCCGTTGGCTGAAATGGAAAGGATGAATGGCTTCCCATTGTTTTCCTGTGAAAACGTCCTATCACACGGCAAGAATATGGTTACAGTGAAGTAATATACGGTACGGCCATGAATTTTCCGTATAAGTTCCCACTATTAGAGAAACCCGCTCTAGATATGTTCCTTTTAAAACTACAGCTGTGGTGCTATAATGCCGGACAATTCAAAGCTCTTAAGTCGAGCTAGATTACTCAACTAGTGCCCCAAGCCACCATTGTGTGGTAGATGACTGCGAGGCTGTGCATCGATGAGCACGATTTGATTGTCTGGTGCCGTCATAAAACCCAAAATTGTTACACCAGTTGCTATCTTCATTCTTTGCTACAATACCTCCATTGCGCCCGTCCCACTGACATCCTTTACTTACTGCTTTTCCGCTATCAACAAACGCATGACGGTCGGATCGTTGTCTGAAGTGAGTAGTACAATCCTGACACTCGATCCCACGCACGTTGATGTACTCCACTCTAACACACTTGGATCCATCATGCGTCAGAATGTCCGTGTCGCTAAGACGTCCCCGGATGTAGTCTGTCTTGATCAGTCCATCAGTGTTATAGTTACAAGTGGCTCTCCAGTGAGTAGCGTCGCGTTTAACGTGTTCCATTGTCGTGAGTGAGAGGCGGTAGCTAGACCAGTTGATAAGACTTTCTGGCTGATTGTGGGATGGTTTATTAGTGGCGAAGGGCAGGAGGTCAAATGCAGCCGATTGAGATAATGAAAAAGACTCAATTAAAGTCCACACTATCCCAGGCTCTGACGTCATATCACAGTAAACATTCAAAGGACTCTCATTGGCTATTTGTATTGGATGGACGCTTGATACAGACCTTGTACTATAACCAGCACACGAAGGAGGAATCTCACAAACTCTTCCACCAAAACCCTGTGGACATCTACACTGGAATTTGTGGGTGACGTTTTGGCACAACTCGATGCAGGTTCCACCGTTTAGACAAGGTTGAGAATAGCGACAGCAGTCGTTATTACAGTGACTTGAACAACCATTACTAGTCAAAGAACTCTGAAAATTAACACAAAATCCAGCGTCAGAACCAAGTTATTATTGTGATCATTTTGGTACATAAGAAACCTTCACCTTCTTTAGCTCTTGCTTCAGCTCGTAGTACTTGTAGCCAGGCATCTTTTGGAAAAGACCAGGAGCTGTGTGTCTGTCCTCGTCAATCAGCTCACATCGTCTAGCAGACAGTTGATAGGATACACATCTGCAGTCATTGATACAGACACTGAAGCACTTCTGAACAGTATTGGTGGTCAGGTTTCTGTAGGATCGTCCAATCAGAGCGTGGTCTTTGACATGGTCACTTTCCTTGAAGCTGCCAGTGTATCTGACAACTGGACAAGTGTCTTGGGCGAAGACAGCTTGCAGAGTTTGAAAAAGTGCGATCAATAATGCAGTGATTTTCGCCATTATTATCAATTGAACCGGCGGCAAAATCAGTTTTTGATTGGTGCGTCCGCACTGAAAGAAATTGACAAACAATTCAATTAGTTACAACCTTAATAACATTCAGTCCACATAAGAGCTGGGTGCATCGTTACAGTCAAAATAAGAAAACCATGAACACCTAAAATATGTCCGGAATGTTAAGTATCATGTTCTGACCAATCACATGCGAGAACAAATTCATTTCTTATTAATTCTAGCATGTGATTGGTCAGAACATGATGCTTAGGACATTCCAGACATATTTTAAGTGTTCACGGTTTTCTTATTTTGACTGTAATTTAGGTACGGTTACCAAGGCAACCAAGGTCTTCGTAACCCTGCCATGAGCACAATGTAATTTTTTCTTTGAACTTCTTTGAACTTTGAACTTTGAATAATTCCCACATGATATAAAAAATACAGAGTTTACTTGAGTAAATATGAAAATGTGTGGTGGCCACAAGTAGCTGTAGCTTTCGAGTTGGCCATCACTTTGTGTAAATAATTTCCTTCTATATACACCGAACGCCGTTACTTCAAGCTACGTTTCTAAAATTTGTATGCATGCGTACCCAAATTTACGGTGTTCAACTTACCAATCGGAAAAAATAACGTCCTGGGATCTGCAGTTATCAGGTACATTACATTATCCGGCTGCTTAGAAGCCTGGTTAGTCCTTGTAGTGTAGTGGTTAACATGTTGGACTAATAAGCCGAAGGTATGGGGTTCGATTCCCACCAAGGGCTTAATGTTGTTTTTCTCTTTCTATATATAGCTAATAGACCTTATTCGCTTGGGCGTATTTGTTTTCCCAATACAGGTCACGTGTCATTCCTTTGGGACTTTTTC
>JAAAQI020159784.1:0-24859 GCA_011800005.2 Stichodactyla mertensii | reverse complement strand
TAATCGTAAGCAACGTACGCAGACTCAGTAGTGTACTGCTCATTAACGGTGCTTGTCTTTTTTCACACCTCAGTGATGAATACGCTACTGATTCTACGTACGTTGCTTACGATTATGATTACGACGCTAGTGTGAACCAGGCTTTAAGCACCTGTTGAACTATTATTACAAGAGTACGAGATTGTCTCCTTGTTCAGCAGCCTACCTCCACTGGAGGCATAACGTTAGCTGCGCGGCTGCCAATTTATGGCGCTTTAAGTAGTATTTAAACGAGCAGCAGTGTTTTATCAAATAGGTCTATAAAAATCCGAGGCGTAGGCTGCTCGTTTTCTAGATGCCTTAAAAAACGTCTGGGTATGTTCTCATTTTCTGGTGAATTTTTGAGGAATGAACTAAGTTTGGCAGATAAAAGCTTAAAAAGTTTATGAAAGTGAAGACGATTCTTTATCAGATATAAAAACTCCTTCACAGTCAATAGACCTAATTCGCTTGGGCGTATTGATTTCCCAATTCAGACTTCTTGGGAATACGATTAGTTTGTTTGAGGTTAATCCATATTAATGTATCTTCTCAAGCGTTACCATTAAACAAAGGAAAAAGCCCCAAAGGAATGACACGTGACCTGTATCGGGAAGTCAAATACGCCCAAGCGAATAAGGTCTATTATTTCTATTGTGTTTTAACGTATTGAATAACTATTACCGTATGAATTAACTATTACCCTCTGCACCCCTCCACTGGATCTGCCCCTGCGATATAGTATGCCCAGGTTTTACTAACAGAAAGAATTGACAAATAATATGGTGTTTGCAAGCACTTGCCACTCGGGATATGATAGTTTGGTTTGTATTCTAGCATCGATTCTCCGCTCTTTTTAAACAAAAACAAAAACAAAAACAAAAACAAAAACAAAAACAAAAAAACTGCCGGCTATTTAGTGTTTAGTAAACATTGGCCGGCAGTTTCGAGTATAGCATGCCCAGGTTTAAATAACAGACAGAATTGACAAATAATAGAGTCTTTGCAAGCACTTGCCCCTTGCCATTTTAAACAAACAATGATTACTTCAAGCCCGGACAAAATAACTGGCTCGCAAATTACCGTCAAAATCTCTTTTACTAATGAAAAATGCTGAAGTATTTTTCAGTCTTTATTAAAAGAGATATCGCATGTATCACATTTACATGAAATGTAGTAATTAAATAAGGGCTAAAAAGATCGACCTTTCCTTTAAATCTTGGAAAAATATAAGATATAAAAATTCATTTTTTTATCGCGGAAAAATCATCTTTTTTTTCTTTTTTAAATATAAGAAAAAATTCCAGTTTTCTCAGGATTTTAAGGAAAAGCAAGAGATGAAAAATGAACATTTTACGCATTTCGTGATTCTAAATGAGAGTTTTTGTGAAAGTAGAATTGCCGAAAGTGGCCACTGATTGAGAGGGGCTTGTCTTGACGCAGCGTCAGGACACCATACATTTCTTTGTAAATTCTAGCATTGAATGACTGTAAGTTCATCAATATTGATCCGATACTTTAACACCAAACTTCGTGATTTTGTAAAGCTCGATGTGAGTTTTGTGTTGTCATCATCACAATTTAGGAACTCGTACTCAGCCCCTCTCGTTTTGAAATCCGGCAATAACTCCCATACCCACCCTTATTAGCCACTTTCACATCCCCATAATGCTTTGCGTTTTTTGGGGGCAGAACGAGATAAAATCATTAATATTATCATGAAGATTATATAGAATTAAAGAAAAACCAGCTAAAATAAACACTTACAGGATTACCAGAATTACTGCAAAAGCAAGCAAGAAAGAAATTCGAACAGGTTTATGATTAAATGTCAAGACATTTTAGTCGTAAGTCCATACAGTCTGTAACACCAAACTTTTGATCCTGCTGTTCGTGTGGCATTAACTCTGATTAAACTGATACTTGATTTTTTAATGATAATAGTAAATATACTCAACATCTGTATGAAAATTTTTGAATTTTCGAACAATTTTCTTTCCCAGTTGCCCTCCAAAACGCAAAGCATTATGGGGAATGTGAAAGTGGTGAATGGACCAACCTTGTTTGGGCTTCCTGTGATCTTTTAAGTGCCTAGGAATGGTTGGGCCAGCAGCACGCTTTGGCCAGCGGAGTGCAGAGTTCTTTTTCACAGACTGAACCCGCGAACCCGCGAACACAGCGGGATTGCCCAATATAGTTGAAATGTTTTGAGCTTTTTTGCGCCAAGTATTGGAAGTTGAGTGAAAGAAAATGCTTATATCGGGAAGATGGATTCTTTCTTGATCAAGGCGTACGATAGATACATTATTGGAGGGACAGAAGAGGTAATGAATGTCATTTTGAAGGAGTTTGCTGGCAATAACTTTTCTTTTATGAGATTAAAAAAAGTCAAATAACTATAGTTTTCAAATATCTGACAATTGTAAAGTGTGATTTTATCGTTTATGCAGGAAAAGCTTTGGTTATCAACGTTTGCCAGTCATATTAGGAAGTATATTTTAAAGGAGAACAGTTATCACAACTGTGAAGATCTCTCTTTGTCAGTTCTTGAGTGTCTTTCAACTTTGATAAGAGAAAATATCCATGTACAAGACGAGCAGGACACAACAGCTTGGAATAAATGTCATGTGGTTTCACTTGAGTCTTTGTCCAAGGAAAAGGGAATCTGTGCTGGTCAGTTGAATGGGGATGATACACTGAATTTGGCAGATTTTGGTAATGTATTTATACATGTACACTGTAATGAATGTCTGCCCATTTCAGACCACGTCTTATACACCTATTTCAAAAGTGTTGTCATAGCCATGAGCAACAAGCCAAGGCTGCAAGGCAGTAATTCAGTAATTGATCCATTTAGTCACTGTTTATATAGAGGCAAGCCAGCCTAGTAAGTGGGCTGGCCCGTGCTGAGATCTCAGTTTAGCCTACAGTCTTTGTAAAAATTTAATTACATTTATATAATAAGGTGGGCTGGCTTGCTTACTGAGATCTCCGTTGGAAGGAACTGAGATCTCAGGAAGTGGGCTGGAAAAATTCTAATATGAATGAGCCAGCCCAGTAAACTGGGCTGAAAATCTTTCTACTGCGCACACGAAATATGTGCTGACCAATCACACCACTGATTTCATCCCAGTAAGCGGGCTGAATTTTCTGATGTAAATGCCAACAAAACTTCATCTTGGCCAAGTAGGCTAGCTCCCTGTTTATTTGGAGGCTAGCTGTTTATTTGGAGGCTAGCTGGCCTCCAAATAAACAGGGCCTTAGATGCAGTCATTTTAGTCTTGTTACACTGGCAGACTGATGCTGATTACAGATGTTTGGTCTCAGTCTCACACTTGTTGCTTCTTGCTTTTGGCGGTGACATTTTTGTGGTAGGTGTATACATGTACCTTTGGGCAGGGTTCAAAATAGCAGCTGACTACCTGAGTATAGCTGCAATTTTAACATTAGTTGGTGAAAAAAAAAAATGAATAAATAAAACAGCATTTCAAAAATTGAGCCTTAGAAATAGCTTACAAATGCGGTAGCAAAAGGAATAAGTTATTTTAAACCCTGCTTTGGTTGAGTGCATACCATATATCCATGAAAAACATTGTAAGAAATTGTGTAAATTTGCACAAATTAGTTTAAAGTTCAGTAAAGAGTTCTATACAAAGTTTTACACTAATTTTTACAATTTAGTTAATTATCTTTTTCATGGATATATGGTATGCACTCTATATTTTCTGTCTTTCTGTTGAGAAGATACATTGTTCTTGTAACATTAAGAATAAGTTTGCCAACTGAAGAGGATCAACATATGGGGATTTACACTCAGGGGAAAACATTATACCCAGAGTGAAAGATTTTTTTTGTCCAGGGTTACAGTAGGTACATTAACTTAGCAATTTCATTTAATAGATAGGTTTATATTGTTTGTAACCATTCCTAAGAGGATCAAAAGAAAGGCAAAGACATGATGGTTGTTGGTGGTGCAGACAAAAGGACCTAATGAGAAATCTTTTGATAACCACTGACATGGCTGGGATGAAATAAAGTGCAAACATCCCCTCTTAAATTTGAGTCTTTAATCTATTATTATTGGTTTTTATAGTATGAAATTTCATTGAAATGTTCACAGGCTTACCACACATGCATTAGTGGTTTGGGGTTTATACAGGGTTTGGGATTCCTGTGGCACAGATATAGCCGTTACTCGATGTAGTTCAAATATTGTTCCTAAAATCGGTCCTTAGTAGCCAGTCTTGAAAAAAATTTTAGCTCCAAATAAAGATTAATAGTTTATCACTTATTTTGAAGTGTTTTTTTTTTTTTGCCAAAAAGCCTAAAAACGCTGGTTTGGGGCTTTCAAAGTTTGGTGTTTTTAGGCTTTTTGGCAAAAAAAAAAAAACCACTTCAAAATAAGTGATAAACTAATAATCTTTATTTGGAGCTAAAACTTTTTTCAAGACTGGCTACTACGGACCGATTTTAGGAACAATATTTGAACTACATCGAGTAACGGCTATATCTGAGCCACAGGGATCCCAAACCCTATAAACCCCAAACCACTAATGCATGTGTGGTAAGCCCGAGAAATGTTTAATATGAGATGTGGGTCTGTCTTTTAATGCATGGTTGTGTCCATATTATTGAGGTGTATGTATTTTATATTGTTTTGAAATTCTGAAACATATTCAGGGCTTGAGACTAACTTTTCAGCTTGCTAGCCCATTGGGTAGTGACAGGTTTGATTCACTAGCCAAACCAAATTTTTCACTAGCTAAAATGGCTAGTGAAGTGCAAAAACCACTAGCCAAAATGGAATTTTTACTAGTCTGTGGCTATTTGGCTACCATTAGTCTCGAGCCCTGATATTCCAATAGCTGTTATTACGGCTGTATGCAGATGAGATACAAATGAGCCCTTATGCATTGTATTGACCTGATAGCCTCGCTTGAATGATTCTTAAAACAAAAGAAAATCTTATTGTGGGCTCAGCTGTAATAACAGCTATTGTTGGTGTTGTGTGATCATCCGGGTGTATAGTGTAGTCTTGAGAAAGACTGTTGTTGACATCTGACGTTTCGACAACCTGCGTGGAAGTCATCTTCAGAGTGAGGAAACGAACAGACAGAGACGGTATTTATGTGTTTGGTTCATCGGAAGTGTTGTTGAAAGGGATGTCGGCACGTGTGGAGGCATAGTGTTGTCGGTGTGTTTTAAGTTGTTAATTAGTCTGTTGTATGGTGCAGGGAGTGTCTGGCAACAGTTAAGTGGTTTTTGTTGTAAGTTTGTGTGCCAGCTTTCAAGTATGCGGC
The DNA here is from genome assembly GCA_011800005.2 of Stichodactyla mertensii. NCBI lineage: Eukaryota > Metazoa > Cnidaria > Anthozoa > Actiniaria > Stichodactylidae > Stichodactyla > Stichodactyla mertensii. The sequence continues at coordinate 19,541 of JAAAQI020159784.1, read as the reverse complement.
GTTGGTGATTATTAGTGCTATGTGTAATGCAAGGGCCAGAGTACCAATTAATGCTATGTCTAGTGTGTTTGTGATGTTCGGCAATGTGATTGTTAGGGTCTTTGTTTTTATTGGCACATGTTCTGTAAAACCATTGCTTTGAGTGATAGACTTAAAAAGGATTTTTTTTCCATTCAGTATCAGGACACCAGCCTTTAAAGCCAAATGTGCCAAGTTTTCTTATTGGATATTTGAAGTCATCTCCATGTGCCTCAAAGACTACTCCAACTTGTGGAACATTATTCCTGGAAGACAATTCATCATATTTACCTATTGAAGTTAGTACATATACACTCATTGCCTTGGATCAATCCATCAACTTATGACACACCCATAGATTGATTTATTGGGAATTGATGATACTGTACATGACGTATGAACTGATTTTTGGGAACTTAGTAATGAATAATGTTTGGCAGTACGTAGATACTAGGTGTAAGATGCATTCAATATTCAAATAGAGGATGTTACATGGGTGCATGGAGATACAAAATATTATCTGAGTGTTAAAATATCTTTCATAAGTGAGCACAACTTACAAGTGAGAGAGATTCAACATGAGAAGATAAAATTTCTATCTCCAAGGGCTCATGTGATGTTCTGTTTATTATATGAAATCCTCAGCTAGTTTTTCTCTTTGTATTTGCATTCTCCTGTTCTTCTACAAATTCTGTCAATTCCTCATCAGTAATTTCGACAAACTCCTTTTCCATCTTAGAATAATTTTTTTTCACATGTTTTGAGTCAAAAACAACAGACGTACACATGGCAACTAGCATGACCATTCAGTTCATGTTACTAACCCTGTGAAAATACTGACAGCTGACTGGTCCAAAATGATATCACATGTGTTGATAAAAATGATATCACGGGGGGGGGGTGGGGAAGTGGGAATATCATTTTTATGGTTTTGCTATCAGTTGGTATACCACTATATTTGAACAAATGAATAATGAGAAGCTTAAGAGAAATGAACTCAGGAAAATCTGAGCTCCAGATGGGATTTGAACCCAAGACCCTCTGTATACTAGTTGGATGCTCTTACCACTATGCTTCTGGGAACTCTATGGTGAGTTAAGGATTGCAGTTCATATGGGAAAAAACCCACATATGACCTTAACTCACTATAGATTTCCCAGTAGCTTAGTGGTTAGAACATCCGACTAGCATACAGAGGATTGTGGGTTCAAATCTGGAGCTCAGATTTTTCTGGGTTCATTTCTCTTAAACTTCTCATTGTTCATTTATTCATTTCTTATATGCATGTCTGATATTTGCCTAACCACTATATTTCATATAATAAAATTAATTATTAAGTGTAGACTGTGCTATCAATAGCTCATTTTTGTCATACCTATGAGGCTTGGATTCTAGACAAAATTGGGGTTATTTTAATTGAATTATTATAATGATGGAGAATAGAGGAAAAGTTACCAACTACTTGGTTTTTGGTTTTTGAACTTTGCACCCATTGTTTGTGCAGAACGCATAAACTATGGCCATCTGGAATCCAAGCCTTGTTTTCATGCTAAAATTTGTTATAATGAAAATGAGCTATTATTATTATCATGATGTATTCACAATCTACATAAAATTCATACATTATTTAGTAATCACATAAAGTACTGTTGAGAGTTGATGGTTTCATTAGATCTGGACAGGTATATTAGTATAAATAAAAGAACCTGACTGAAGTCTGCAAATGGCTACATAGACCTTCAAGTCTTTCTTGGATATGGGCATTAAACCATAGCCCCTCACAATACAATACAATACAATACAATACAATACAATACAATACAATACAATACAATACAACAAACTTTATTTCAATTCGAATTTAAGTTAGCAAATACATGCTAATATCTCCGAATAAAAAATAAAATAAGAAGTACATTAAAATGTATATATATATCCAAAAATAAGAATAAAATACATATTAATTAAGAATCGAGTCAAATTATTTATGTAGAATTGCAAAACAAGCAGCAGCAGCTTTGCCTTGAATGTGCTTTTAAACCTGATAAAACACTGGTGTCCATTTTTCATGTATTAAGCATTTACTGAAATGTGCTATTTAAATATCACATGATGATGATGATGATGATGATAATGATCGTCACGATGTGATGATCTTTACATTAGAACTAAAAAACAGTAAATGCATGTGTTAGCCTGAAATTGGAGTTGAACTTTGTTGTTGTCATTATTGTCTGAATAGATTAGCAATGCTGATATAAATTGGTTAAACCAGTTGGTTGTTTTACCAAGTTGGACATACATTCCTGTACCTGGCAGCACTAGTAAAAGTAAGTGACACTGACAAATTATTAATAATTTGAAAGTTATTTTTGGTTAATTTTTGAAATTTTCAAAGAATACTTTTAGCTTTCATGTATTATTGATTAAACTTGCAAAACCCAAAATCTCTGACAGAATTTAATGCCTGAAATTCTCTGCTCATTGTTTACAGGGTCAGACAACTCCTGCTGTCAGTCACTTCCATCAAATGGATATATTGAAGCATCATCAAAATGTGTTCCAGTATTTAAAACCTATAAAGATAAACTAAGAGTGATGCCAATGTCTTTATCCATATCTGACTACCAAGGGTCTGAAAGGTACTACGTACATAATATGGATAGATAGTTTGGTTGATTATGAATGTTGGGCCAGGGTGGATGGGTGGTGGACCAAGGTGGATGGGTTGATAGATGCTGGGTCTGGGTGGATGGATTGATGAGTGGATTGGCCAAGGTGAATGGATGGATTATATATGATAGAAAATGAAAGTGCTAGAAAAAATATTTTAATTGGTGCACATTGTTTGAATGACATCAATTAGATTTTAAGAAAGGTCATGCATTCCTGTATAATACATGTACTATTGAATATCATATGTCATTTACAGTTTTTACAATGTTTAGTGTTTTAGGGCTGTCCTTGATTAGGATTTTCCATTCATTCAATCATGTGCATTTTTCAACAGAGCCAATAAAAAGATAAACCTAAACCTGCATGGGAAGGTGACTGCTATAAGTCCAGTACACAGGTATAAAAAGCAAAGACTCTCTTGACTATACATCATAGATTGTTCTTTACAAACATTTTTTCTTTTTATATGTAATAGCTACATGCATATAGTTTGTGTGTAGATGTGAACAACCAGGGCTGGAAATAGAAAATAAAAATGGCCAGACAATTCCCCCTTCTATATGTTATATTCCATTTGGCAGTTCAAATTGTTTTTGCCTGCCAGTAGTTAAATTTGATCTGCATTTTGGCTATTGGCAGATTGCTATTTCGAGCCCTGACAACATGGCTCAGTTTGGACATAAAAGTGATTACAAACAATATGATTAATCTGGGAGGGGGGGGGGGGGGGTTGCTCATTAAAGATTTTGAAAATGAATCCTAAAAGGTACCCAAGCCTTGTCCTGGTGGGTGTGACAACAAATGATTTTTACTTTTATCATATTTACTGGTAAACTTATACCCTTAAAGATAATGGACAACACTAGTGATTGTTATTTTAGAATTAATTTTAACTCTGATTACGTGGTACCACATTAAGTAGTTTCAGCCATTCTGCATGGGAGTCCCCATCTGGCTTTAACCCAGGAAATAAAAGAATGATTCCTTATGAATAGTTCATTGTTTCCCCACAGCTTTGGTTCATATGTTTTTATGTGCAAGCACTTGACAAATATCTTAAGTCAGGGCTATTGTTTTATAAATGCACATAGTATTGCCTACATGTACTGATTTTGAACCATTTTAATTACTCACAGTATGGCCAAGAGCAAACCATTCTTCTTCATTCAGTTAACTTGTTCAAAAGGCTTGATTAGCACATCCATTGTTGTCCAGGTTAGTTTTATTATCAACCAGCAACTGCCAGCATTCCTTACTCTACATCTGTGACTCTCAAATGACTTTCATTCTGATTGAGGGGGGAAAAAGCCAGAAAAGAACGAAATTGGTATGTTTCCCAACCATGCTCCAAATTATAGACTGTGGTATATAATACTGTACATGTACATCGTACTTTAGGGATCTCAGTTCATGCATTGGGTCCATTTTCTTCACCTGGAAAAGGAGTATGTTTTAACTGGAATATGCGAAACAACAATGAATAAGGTACATTAGTTCAGGACGATTTTAAGTATTATAATAATATAAATAATTCAAAATCTCTCTTTAGATCACAAGTCTATAGCCCAAACTCTTATTATTTGATGCCATTGTGTTATAAGAAGTTGGAATCCAGGAGATGAACGAATACTAAAGACCCGTTCACACTTGCGATTTTTGCGGCGATTTTTATTACAGATCTGTTTGGTTACATGAAACCATGGGTTGTTTGTTTTTGTACAACGTTTGTATTTACTCCATTCAGTAATCGAAATCTCTTCTTCAAACATCCATATTTTTTCCCCCACTTTGCAGCGAGTACCTTACTGCGAAAATCGTTGCATCGCGACCCGCATTATCATAAATTCGTTGGAGTTTTGTACTTTTGTGAGCCGTCAATCATCATTTGAGGCGGAGGTTATTCAAATCAACCAATGATTTTCACGGATTCGCATAACTCTGCCCCCAAAGATGATTGACGGATCAGAAAAGCACAAAAACGCAACCGAAGTTATGATAAATACGGGTCACGATGCAACGATTTTCGCAGTAAAATTACCTGTGTGTGTGTGTATGTGCTGCGGGGAGAGGGGAGAGGGGGGAGGGATAGTACATAATTTTGAAGTTGTCTGAAGAAAATCGAAGATACATTGAAATTAGGACAATTTAAAAACGCCTGCGATATCGTGGCGATGTGAATTTCCAAAACCGTAGTATAATCGCCGGTCGTTCGCACACGTGATTTTGTGTTGCCATGAAATCGCCGCAAGAATCGCACGTGTCAACGGGCTCGTGAAGAAAAGCCCTGTTACACAGTGAAACTTTTAGCGAAAACTCGTGTTCAACGGCGTTGCGAGTCTCAAGACGGTGTTACACGATGCAATGGTCTTTTTCGCGACACAATATTCAGATACAAAGTAGAACGTAAAAAATCTCATAGAAAAAGTAGAAATTAGTTCTACTTGCATGCGAAACAAGTTTCACGAAGTATCGCACCATGTAACACCTCGTGAAACTTGTCTCGTTTGTTTCCTTTGAATCGTTAGATATAGTGCATTTTACATACACTTTCCTTTATTGAGTGGATTATTTTCTTTTAAATGTATCTTCTCAAGCATCTGTGTGATTAAGAAAATGCATTGCCTAAGGCCTGGAAGTACCGAGTTCGGCAAGAGTCATACGTGACAGAAAATTCAATGTGCCCAGCTGTGTGTTTCCATCAACTTTTTGACTTTAATGTGGATTTTTTGGCTTTATAAAATTTGATTTAATGCATCAAAATGTGCAAGCTTTTCTACGGAATGAACAGATTGCGCGCCAGACGGTTGAAATCTACCAACAGCAATAACGGATTAACACATTTCAGGGAACGAAAAACGAGCGCAAGATCCTTGCCTGCACCAAATCATCTTATTTCTTGGATTATCATCCAGAGTATAGTTCTACAGCACAGAGAAAGAGAAAGCTTGAGGAGGATCATGAACAGGGCAAGGCTGAAAATGTGAGTATAAATACGATAAGGACTGGAATTTTCAGGTTGACTGAATGCGTCAGAAACAAACTCACTGATAGTTAGTGACTCTCCAAAATGTCGTTTAATAGAGAAACGTTATGTAAACGTGAACTGTGCCTTTCCGTATCTAGTGCTTTCATTCTTTATTTTGATTCGTTTTATTTTATTCCCATACTTTTTGTTTGTTTGTTTGTTTGCTTGCTTTCAGAGCTCGACGAAGCGATTCAAAATAATATGGGATAAGCATGAACCGAAGGGCAGTCCAACTAACCAGGAACTAGAGAGTACATCAAAGCCCGTTAAAACAGATCAGCCTCTGACACTTTCTTACAAAGTATGCAGAGAGAAATATGCGAGATGATTGCTGTCATACCTGCCTTCATAAATAAACAAATACCATATATTTGAGTGGTTGATGTGTATTGCAGTGTTCTAATATATTACGTACATATCTTTGTTAGGGAGTCATTACCAAGTCTTTTAATCTGGAATTCGACATTGGAACTTATGAACTCGACAACAAAGTAAGGTAAGTAAATTGAAGAATAATTCTTGTGTGATAATATAGGAATCTCGAAAACGAAGAATGGCAGTTTTCAGGTTTTGTTTGTTTGTTTGTTTGTTTGTTTTCCCGCTTCTAAAAAGGGACAGATTTGGAAAATATTTTGTTTTCGTCAGGCCTTCATTGGCAGAGGCCCGTGTAAAGGTTTTCGGTGTGCGTATAATAAAAGGGTCATATTGTATTCCCAAATAACCCAGCAAAAGTAGGTAAGCTTCTAAACCTGCCCTAAGATTTGGATAAAGAGACCTGAGGAACGGTGATGGAAGGTATCTCGTGAAGCTCTATAAACAACATCACATATATAAAAAAAAGTTTTTTTTCTTTCTCTATACTCTATAAAGAAAAAGAAAAAGAAGAAAAAAAGGAAGAAGTAAGAAACATACCATTAAAATAAAATGCTAATAAATTGATTTTCTTTCGACAGACTATACACAGTTCACCAACCTTGTCCTCATTATGGGCGTGGTTTACGAGTTGGCGCCGAAATAGCTTTGTACAATGTGCATTTCGTAAAGAAAGCTAAGGTAATTCTCTATGAAATGTTGAATCATTGTAGAGGTCGCATCTATTATTGAAATAGGGCCAGGAAGTTGGAATTTTTCGATTAACGGGTGTTTTTCTTTCTTTTCAGGATGTGCTTGGTTTGTGTTGCTGTACCCTCAGCACTATTCGAGTTACAAGGTTCTCTGCCTTGACTTCTGAATGGAAGGTATGCATGGATGTTAAACATTATGTTCTTGATCATCTAAAACAGCATTACGACGATGACTGAGAGCACGTGATGATGATGATAGCAAAACAACAACTGCAACAAATTGACAACCCGATTACAGTCGATGGCAACAACATCAACGACGCAAAGATATTAGCAACAAACTGACAAACACTGGAAGGTTTATAAATGCCTCGTACTTCAACTTTTCAATCGTTTTGCCCGTACCAAAATGCTTCATAATTGCACAGCGATCAAGTTTTCTATTTCTTCACTACACGTTCCGTTATCTCTTTGCAGCCATCAGTTATCACAGCCAGTCCCGTCATTCTACATGGTCAAAATCTATCCCTACCAGACTACACAGATATGTCCCAGTCTTGTGGGAAGCTTATAAAGATGTTTTCGTCATTGTTTAGGTAGGAATAATTATACGAAGAAGGGTAATAGTTGTAATTAACGTTATCTATATATTAATCACAATACTATTACAGAATATAAATTCCTTTTTCCAGGCCCAGCAGCCTGATAGGATACTCATCGAGTCTACAGAAAAACGGGTAAGAACCTGTATACTATAGTTCTTTGTTTACTTTTCTTTGTTTCCTTCTGTCTGTCTGTCCATCTGTTTGTCATTCTTTTTTCTTGCTTGCCTGCTTTCTTTTTATTCATTTATTTTCTAAACATTAGCAATAGACCTTTTCCACGTTCGTTTTTTATTATTATTCCTCAGTTCAAAATCCAACTTACATGAAAAGGAAAGTAAAGGGCAGTCAGCCATCGCAATACTTCTTGATAATGCAAGGGCAACGGTTTGTCTTCGCAATAAACCAAGGAATATTTACGAAGAATTTTTCGACCATCCCCACACGTGTAGTCCAACACGACTCAAGTCAATTTGCCTAGCAACCGTGTACACGATTATGGAAGTGAGAGCTATGGTAATGGAGAAAAGCAAGAGTGTACCTTGGCAAGCTAGCAACAATGATGTGTGCAGTGAGTCAAGTGAATGGCTTTACCAAATCATTCAGAGCAAGGAAATTTGTACAGATTTAGTAAGTACCTTATAGAGCAGATTTCGTATGAGTGTGAAAAACTGCGGCAAATTCACAGCCGTACCGTATCCCGTATGCGTACCGTGCGCTACCGTAGGCATAACTACGCATTGCGATTGGATCATTTACATGAAAACAATGGGAAGCTATTTTAGTGCTACTGCATACTGTGCCAAGTACATGCTGTAAGTCAATACCATGTGTTTCCCACCAAATCCGCTCTCATAGAACATATTTCGTATAAGTGGGAAAGTAAACGTTACAATTTGTAGCCGTACTGTAGCTGTACCCTATTCTATCCTAACCTGGGATTGCCAGATAATTCACACGAAAACAGTGGTAAGCCTTTTCATTGTTACTGAATACTCCACGGTGTACGTGATGTGCGTTCCATTGGTAAGAAAACTACTCTGTGAATATTAGACTCGCCAAAAATGAAGTATGTGTCTGATAACATTACGTGACGTTAGCCATTTTGGAAGTAATAGTAAACAATGTCGATTCCTTGTTAGATTCCTTGAGGAAATTAATAAGATATTTTGAGTCATATGTACATGCCTACAGGCATTGTGATTTTTCTTTCTGCATTTTGTTATGTGTTTGTGGTAAGAGCTTTATGCTCATCGAGAAGTAACTCGCACATTATTATATCATTTTTTTAGGTCGTGATAGGATGTGTTAAATCGTCAACGACGACCGGTTATCTTAAGTTATATGACCAAACTGGCAACATTCTAATTACCATGACAATACCGGACAGCAATAGTGATCCATCAAGCGAATATAGAAGTCTACTGGATATTAGAGACTGCATTGTCAAACTTCATGGATTTACTGCGGTTATTGAACAGTTTCGAAATTCAACTTTTGATAGTTTGCCCGGCAGCAAGAAGACTAGGATTTACTTTCAAGCTAGAGTTGGTGATTTGGAGATTCTTGTGTCTAAAGAATCGAGACTGACAGACAACAGCAGTAAACTTAACAGAGAAAAGCTAGACCTTAGTAGTATGAGAGGATATACAATTAATGACAAGACAAGCCGAAGTACCAAAGGACCTCTTAGTTCAGTGGAAGAACTAGACCAATCGAAGAAAACTGAGGTTTTTATGAGTAAGAGTGATGAAAACCCAGCGGAAATAATTGAGAACAAAGCAACTTCAAACGTATTGGATGCAAAGATCAATGGCAGTCAGCCAATGAAAGGCCACACTCTCACATCAAGTTGCTTATCTGTCACGTGCGAGGCTCATGACAGCCCAGAAGTGTTCACGTGCAAAGTCCTGTTCCTTGTTCGACATCGAGAAAACCTTACTTTGAAAAAGAAACGCAGTATTTGTTACGCATGCGCAGTGGACATCAAAGTGTTGGCTTACTCGAGTTATGAACGAGCTGACCAGCATAACGATGACAAAGAAACTTCTTGGAATGATTTATCGGAATTTAGTGTAAAAACTAAAAGCGTTGCTTTAAGACTCCAGCATCAACATGTCACATGGCATCCATTCCTTTGTCATGGATGCTTTTACATTCTGGAGGAAAAGTGTCCAAGTAGATCGTCTTCGTTGATAACCAAAGCTATGAGCTTTCCTAGCAAACCACTTCTTGATGTGACATCATCCATGAACATAAGACAGGTCTGTCAACTAAATGACCATAGAAATTCAGAAATCAAGGATAATAGACGTGTAGGTGAGGTTGTTATGGCAATGGAAGAGGCAAGGGAGAGGTTCATGGGTGACGTTGACGACGTGATAAAAGCCATCCAAGATGTTTTAACTTTAAACCAAAGCCAATTACTTGATCATGAAGCAAAACCGCGGTAAGTCTTGACGAGCAAGAAAATTGAAGCAAACATTGAAACAAGGATGTAAGATTAGATAATATTAATATACAAGATTACACACTCTAGGATAAGGCAGTGAGATTTCTATACGCTGCTTTCTGACAACCCATAAAGCATATCGGCATTGCTATTTGCATTAAACTTGAGGGGCGCTTTGCATGAACACAACAGATTTTATGTGCGGTGAAGGATATCAAGCTATTGTATTTATGCCAAGTGCTTCTTAAAGTCGAGAATAAGAAACCAGTGAATTGCAGCTTGATTCGCGACGCATCTTTTAGATACGTGTAAAAATTTAATTAATTAGGCGAAGGAAAAGCTTTTCTCGTAGTACAAGTGTCCCCAAGTCTGGAAAATAGGGGTGACAAAAGACGAGGTTCCCGTGAGGGGCGACTAAGCGAAACAGGTCAAGTCAGCTGACGGGAAAAAAAAAAAAAAAAAAAAAAAGAGGAAAGGAAAGAAAAAGAAAAAGAAAAAGAAATTGACTAAAGATTCCAGCTATATACTTGGTCTGCATGGAATCTTACTTTTGTTTTCTTAACTTATATCTTCTAGGAAAGAAGCTAGTATCGAGCAAGTGAACTTCAAAGGACGAATCTTAAGTCGTGAACTACGCTTGTCAGACACTACTGGTCAACGTTTACGCGATAATAATGTGCTGGTACCTCATTTTGGTCCGCTGGGAGAATCAACAGTACAACAGATGGAATTAGGGTTCGGTTACCTTGGCAACAAAACTTTGTTTCTACGCATGCAGGATTTGAAGTCACCAAACACTCTTGACGTATATATGGATTTGAGCAGAACTCCTTATATGGATGGACTGATTCCAGGTGATGAATTAATTGTGAAATGATGACGATAAGATAAATACCACCCAAAACGTTTTAACCTCAATCTGTACCTAGAATGTTTGCATTCGGTTTTTTTCTCCAGGAGATATGCCCTTTTCGCGCGGCAGCCTTATTCATTTTCATTCTCATGAGAACAAAAGCCTTTGTTATACTTGTCCAACCTCGTTCTGAAGTGCTATGAATAAGAGGCTCGCCGGGCAAAAACGTAGTTTCTGTCAACATTACCACCGCATGGGAAAGGCGTGATTGTAGATAAATATTATTTGTGCATTATGTATTATTTATTCCTATGTTGTTTTTGGCTTGCTTAGACGTGACTTCTCAGTTCATCTGTTATTGCTTTGATTTCAGTAGTATTTTCATAAAAATCTAAGATATCGTACTTATTATTCAGGAGCGATCATCTCATGTCGACGCTTTCTTCGCAAACTTTCTCGTGGAGGGAACATGTACTGTTCATTCGATGCGTGCTCTTCCATACATATCGATGAACCAGCCACCGATTACGTTTCGCCGTCAGCTTTTAGGGTCAGTGGAAACAGTTCCAGGGCATGCTCGTCAGAGTGTACGACAGAGCATTCTCATTTGAGCAGCGTTCCTCGTCGTCTTCTGATAGACTTTGTTAACTGCGAGTCATCCGGGAGTCGTATACATACAATTTCCCAGGTTCGCTGTAAAGTGACTGCTGTACAGAAAGTCTCGATGCGTTGGCAGTGTGGCAGGTGTGGTCACGTGATCATTAAGGAGGGGTGCTCACAGGGATGTGCTGTTACAGAGGGATTCAGGTTTTCTGCGGAAGCAAGGTGAGATAAAAAATATTTTACTTGTTGCTTTTACTCGTATTTCTTTAATATAGATGACGCATGGCATTGCCCAGTATTTTCTCAGTGTATATTTTAAGATACACTTTTTAAACTGTTATTTTTCATTCGTTTGGATTGGGAAAGTTCACAACCATCGCCTGCATATTTTTTAATGTTTCTCTAGATGTCTTATCGAAGATGGTACTGGAGAAGCTACTTTAAATCTATCAGAAGACACCTTACCCTTCTTGTTAAGACTATCCCATGGCGACATGTCTGGGCTAAGGGACCACGCCCTGAATGTAGGCGAACTTGTGTACCAACGCTACAGCTATGGAAGCGATAGAAAGGTAATACAGTTTTTGTAAAAAAAGCGGATTTTGTGTGAATGGACAACTTGCTCTTTATACATTGAGCATATACACGGTACATGACGTAACTGAAATGGCTTCCCATTGCAACGTATGAGAATCTGATAGGGACTTATTTTCTATCAAGCCAACCAATCCGGCGGCGAGCCCAAACTCAGCAACGCATAAAAAAAGCTTCTTATGCTGATTGGTCCGAATGGGTTAAAACTACTCAAAGTGGAAAAGTGACAGGATGTAGTGTAATTGTGACAAAACTCCTCCTCCTCCTCCTCCTCCTCCTCAAGTTAGTAAAGCCTAGTGGCATCACACCAACTATAAAAATAAACTATACGCAATAATAAAATGCATACGCTAGAATTTATATTATCCTAATATTCTAAGATAGAAAAAAAGTAATTTTTCATAAGTCCTCAAAATTTAATAAATAATTAATTGGAATTAAGTAATGATTGAAAAATAATAGCAAATAATAAATATAATAAAAATGTAATAAAATAAATTATTATATAAATATACAAGAGCGGTAGCGGGAGCCACACTCAACACTCCCAGGGCAACCCCCAAGCTGAAGCACCCGGATTGATGCAGCAATGCAGCTGATCCGAATGCCACAGCCCCAGGTAACACCCAGAAGCAACTGAGTGAGATCCCCGCACCCACTATTTAATTAGTAATACTTGAACAAAATAAATGAATAAATACATTAATAAAAGACTTCTAATTGATATGAATATATAAATAAATGTGTGTATATATATATATATATCTAAGAATTTAATCTAAATATTTTGTTAGTTCTCCCTTAAACCTATCTAATGAAGAGATCATGGCGATGTTTGACGGTAGATTGTTCCAGTCTCTAGCAGTTCTAGTGAAAAAGGAATATTTGAAAACATCTTTTGTATTTGTTGGAACTTGTAATTTGAACTTATGACTGTTATGTGTACGCATTTCCTTAGATAATTGCAAGTAAGAGTGTTAATCTATATTGACAATGTTATGAATACATTTATATAACAATATCAGACGTGAGATTTTCCTCCTTTTTTTAAGTGAGTGCAGTTCTAATTTTTCTATCATACTTGTGACACTGGATGTATATCTGTAATCTCCTGTGCAGAATCGAGTAGCAGACCTTTGTACTCATTCGATCTTCTCGACATCACACTTGTAATAGGGATCCCATACAGCCGTAGTGTACTCAAGTTTAGGCCTTACAATCGTTATGTACAAGGTTTTCTTCTACGTTTTATCAAACCCAATATCTTGTTTGCATTAGATGTAGTGTTTTCAATGTGCTCTTTCCATCTTAATTTGCTGTCCAATTGTACGCCCAAATACGGGTGTGAATCGGCATTATCTAGAATCTGACCACAAAAGATGTACTCTCTCAGTGGTAAATCTTTCTTCAGTGAGATGTACATTGTAAAACATTTTTTAGGATTGAATTTCATTTGCCACCTATTTTGCCAGGATTCTAGTTCCACAAGATCGTTTTGAAGAAGTTGACCATCAGTGTTAGGATTTACTATTGTAGCATATAGAAGACAATTATCTGCAAACAGGCGCGTTTTACATTGAAGATTATATATATATGTATATACCAGACGTATTTGCTAGATCTTCATAGGTGCTATGGTCGATTTCACAACACTTTGCATGAAGCCATGAGTCACAACAATCGCATTGTACACCCCTCTGGTTTGACTTTACCGGTTTAGTGCACATTAAACATGGATGCTTCCACTTCGGTCCTGGATTTGCATGAATATCTCCACTAATAGCCAACAAAAACCAGGTTGAGAATCGAAGTCCAGAAGTTTCATGACAAAGCCACTTGAATCGAGACGAGGCAGCAAAAATATCTTCTCTACTTGGACTCTCGGAAGGATATTGTAATTCTTACGGTCAAAGTGTTGTTTAGAATATAAAAATAAGGCAACTAAAAGGACGATTCGTGGAGCCAGGAAATTCATGATCGCCATGAGTCAGTTCCGTATGTTGCATACAGCACCCTTAATGTGGTATAGCGTTAGTGTATGTCCCTAAAAACGGTGGGTCTATAGACCCTATGCAATAATGGCCATCACTAATTTGCATAAATCAAAAGCTTAATGAATTGAGAAAATATTTTGTCCTCACATGAAAGACCATTCGTGAATTAGTAAATGTGCACAGTTTCAAAAAATAATGGTAAATCCTTGTAGAGTTATAAGCATTTAAAATGTGCCAAAAACATGATAACGAGGCTGGTCAGGCCTTGGCTGTGTTTTACATAGAAATCATTTTCAATTTAAATCGCTGTAACTTCTCAGGTATTTGTGCTAAGACCCTGAAATTTGGTTTATATACTAATGTTAGCATGCTCTTTCAAGGGCCGGTTGTTATGACTTTTGCATATGAGCAGAAAGCAGTATTCCTCATTCTAGGCTTTTTGCATAGGGTCTATAGCCCCACATACCTCTCTACATTACTAAGGAATACCGAAAATTTCCCGTTCTCAGGTAGACACCTGGCACCTGGTTTCCACACATAATGAAGCAAACAGAATCCTTGCCGATCATTGTTGTTCTCCTAAAGTAAAGAGATCCATAAACATTTACTGTCAACATGCGCGTAGCATGAAACATAAACCTGACATGGGTCAGGCAACAGGAAAAGGTACTGTAACAGAACCACTAAAACTAAATTCCCCGACTAATTAACATTTTCGCTGACCATTTTGCGCGAGAAAAACAAAGACAATTTATACATTTTGTTCCAAAACATTTTTTAAATGTACAGTGACAATCACATGGTGTTTTTTTGAAGGTGACTTGAGGTGGCTAGTTTCCCCCAAAGCATTCAATCAGGGATCCTGGTATTATGCGCGAGTGCGGACCCGCATAATCGACCCCTTTCCGCATAATTTAGAAAATCGCGCATAATCCCGCATAATATGTCAAATAAACCAATATGGATATATAAACTATACCTGGAGCTGCTTGAATAGTGTTTTTCGTTTTTTTACCGTCGTACGAAGAATGAAAAGTTCATTTCAACTTCACAAAACAACAAGGTAGGGCGGGATAAGGTAGGGCGGGATAAGGTAGGGCGGGATAAGGTAGGGCGGGATAAGGTAGGGCGGGGAAACGAGCATACATTTTTACGCGCTAGGTGTGATGCGGAGAGAGACTGGTCCCGGAATCGCAAACAAAATGGCAGACCGCCTTAGGAGAGTCCTCTGGGGGGTGAATGTTGTGTTTCGATGTGTTGAAGTACGAAGATAAAGAGCGTTTAGTGGAGAAATATCTTCCTCAGGTTAAAATACAAACACTTTAGTTTATACTTAGTTGGATAAGGACTGTGTGGAAATACAAAATATTGATTAATAAAATGCAACGTATCGTAACTAGGTATTTTGAAATTTATTCGTTTGTACCTTTTTTATATCATAATATATCAAACCAAAATTTACACCAGCTCTAGATCAAGTACTATAAAGTTTTAGAGCTCAGTCTTGAAGAGATCGTAAGATATAAGATATGACGTTCCCGCTCGAGCATTCTAACACGCCGATTCCAAGAGCAGCTCTTAAATTTGAGAAAAATCTTGTATCTTACGACTTCAATGTAGTCAATACTAATTACTCCCTGAACATTTGTCTTTATCTTTATCATTTCTTTCTGCTATGAATAAACAGCGTTCAACAGGAGCTAAAATACACTCGACGTGTAGTTATCAGTCCCCCTCCGCATCACACCTAGTCCATTAATGTATGCTCGTTTCCCCGCCCTATTTTATCCCGCCCTGATAAAGAACGACAAGGCGTTCTTAAAAATCCGATAAGAGCCTGGAGCCTACATGTTATTAAAACACGTTTTCTAATTGGTTAAAAAGTCAAAACTAACAGCCAATTGGAGTTTTCTTTAAGTAAAAGTTTTAGATAATGGCGGGAAATTAATAGTTGCTTGAAGTTTTTTGTAACATACCGATCATTCATTGACGGAAGTTTGTACTAAAAAAGGAGCCCCCTGGTATTTAGAAGAAAAGAAAAAATCATGAGGCGATTAATATTACTGCTAAAGAAAGAATGTGCTTATATCTTGGCGAAAATGTGGTTATTGGTTAGTGGCATTTATTGATAAAGCGTGATATTGCATTTATTTTTCAACAGATTAAAGACGTGTGACAATCTAATCATAATTTGTCTTTTTTTAGCTTTTAAGCGATGACGTCATCCCGCATAATTTTCCGCATAACTTACGTTTTTTCCCCGCATAATCTTCAAAAAATTTCCGCATAATTTTGATTTTCCCCCGCATAATGCCAGGATCCCTGTTCAATGTTTTGATATCTTTATCCTTAAAAATGCAAATAAAGCTCGATCCATACGCCGCTCCACTGATGTGCCGAACCTAAAACAATTAACTTCGACTCGGAATCATTTTGGAGCGACTGCTGATTCAGACGGCGAACTCAGTGTGTCGAACTAAATTATATTTTCATGTGAAAATGTTGTAGGCATGCACGAAATAATATTAGAAAGGATTCTGGGGGAGATTTTCGTTGTGCATAATTCATCAATTAGATTCGGTACATGACAAGAGCAGCGTATTAACCAATTTCCATGCATCTGTCCACTGATCAAACACAAAGCAGTCAGCCGAGGCTGCAGGGTCGTTTTAAAGGATTATTCAAATTTGAACCTCGCAACTTCAATGGAATGCTTTGTTTGACCAGTGAACCGATGTATGGAAAATGGTCAATGAATCAGCTGCCACTCCAGTGTCGCATAATGCGGCAAGCCCTGTCGAACTTAATATATCTGCTGTACCAAATTAAAATTGCCGGACCAAACTGATTCCGATACGCCGCTCTTTTGCCGTACTAGAGATTTCCGATTTAACGGCACAAACGCTGATTTGTCACTAATAGTACCAAAGTACCCCAGCAGTACAAAATAGTCGGACGTTTTTGAAAATGACGAACTGAATACTCTACATGCTCTGTATTTGTGGTCTGCGCATGTCTAACTTTCCTAACGCCTCCCACATGGAACAAAGCGACAAAGAACAACTAGTTCTCGGAGAGAGACGACGATTGTCACCAATCACAGTAAGGGGCTAATCTTGTTAGATATTTATCCTGTTTACAGTTTAGTAGTTTTTCATTTTTTCAGTTTTTAGGGCGGTGGTCGTGAGCAGGGGGGTCCATGTAGGACCCCCCTGCTCACGACCACAATGCTGGCCTATTGCACTTCCCCTGGGCCACTGGTGTGAAGCTAAAACAAAAAGGGATTACTCTTCCATGGTCTAGGGGCCGACTAACCTCTCCCTTTAGCTTCGGCTTCGGCCGAGCTCCCTGATAAGTCATTATGGATAGCGGTGTTGGAGCCGAAATCTCCAGCTGACCCGTAAATGGTTTCGCCCTGCCATACGACGCTTCAGCAATCGATGTCTACATGTATGGTCCAAAAATAAATCAATTAAAATGAAAGAAAAATCAAGAATTCCAGGATGCATATTTCGGAAAGTATTGAATTGCAGTAGCTATAGCAATATGCAAATTAACCAATGGTACTGTTAGTGCCAAGGCCTGTAAATCGGAAACATCTACTTAATTCATCATTTAGGTTTGGCACATGAATGGAGTGGCGTATGGATCAGGCCTAAAGCAACCATATTACAGCTATTATGGGATAGTTGTGATCAAACTTCCCTGATTTCTCCCTGACTTTAGGTGAAAATCTGACTTTCCCTGACCCCTGGGAACCCTTTTTTATACCAAAAGTATGTTTTGACTTTTTTGGTCATCCTTACATACATGTACTTTCATGTAAAGCGTTTATTTATTGAACGGATTAGAACCCAAAGTATTTTTAGCACAAAAGCCTTTTTTCCAAAAGGGTAATTTTCAAGTAACGTCCATAAAGAGACCAGGAACGTTTTGCCGTAATTCCTGTCCTTTAATGAAAGATGTGCGGTTTATTCCCCCTTGATTTTACTTGTGATGAACAACTGTAATAAGAGTATAAGTAAAAGTATCAATAGGACCCCCACCCTCTCTCAACACACACACAAAGTCGGACAATCAGTTTTTTTTTTTTTTGTTCGTTTGTTTGTTTTTTTCTATGCAGCTCAGGTTTGAAACCGAAAAAGAATAAAAAAATAAAAACCTCATTTACTTCTTGATATTTTGACAGGCTACGATACGAGGCCCATTATTATCAACCAGATTGAGTATTCAACCTTAGTTCATCCTAAATTAAACCTGAGAGCTGTTGCCATGGAAGATATCAACTACCAGGCGGAAATTCAACGACTTCTGGCCGCTTATGCGTCGGAAACCTCAAAGTCTTGACACAAGTGGACCCTTCATGTTCTCCTTGCATGTTACACTAGGCAGTTTTTCTTGCAACTTGTTTCGCAATTTTGTTGCACAAGACATTGCCTATTGTAACATACCAAAAGTGTCTGAGATTTACTTCTCGAAAAGTTGCGGCAACAATATTGCGAGACACGTTTGGTATGTTACACTAGGCAATATCTCGTACAAGTTGCAAGGAAAATTGCCTAGCATAACAGCACCTTAACGTTTCACGCTTGTCTGCAGTGTACGAAGCATTGCCTTTTACCCTTGGTGTACTGCAGGCATTTTCATCCTCTCTTCCTCCGTCTTCCACAATGACAGACACACACCCACACACACTCGTGAATAAGCTTCGATTTCATTCGAGTTTTTCGAGTTTCTTGCACTAGCAAAATGATTTCCTCATCTTTCATTGGAACGTAAAAATGGCAAGAAATGTGCAAATCTGATTGTGATCAGAATTTTAGGCGTGCAGATTTCTAGCTGCCATCACTTTTGCATGGCTTGGGAGACGTAGTAACAGTAACTATGGGACCCGGTTTTAGAACCATGAATCTTATCCGAATGGCATCGAAAGTAAAGGAACATCTAATCAATTTACGACTGGAAATAGAGAAACGTTACGTATACTTTAAGGCAGTACTTCAATATCCACTATACTCTCTCAGAAAGGCTATTTTATTTATAAATATACAAATATATTATATGATAAATACAACAGTATAGTAACAGCTAATAACTATTACATTTTTACACTCTTGAATATAGATAATATACATTTTTTGAATGTACAAATTGAAAATAAAATATTTTAATCATCTAATAATGGAGTTTTGGATGTCCGAATACTTCATAATCCAAAATGTTTTTTCATTATCTTGATATCACATGATGGCATACTTGGAAACCACGTTAAATGTGATTCTGTCGATGTTGAAGGGCTTGTGAAGTCGTTCAGTGGAGAAGAGATTATCAAGAGTTGGATTGGCTTCTAAATCAAGGATTACTCTTAAACGTTCCTAAATGAACAAGGGTGTCAAAGTCGTGATTTCTAATAGGTTTCACGGTAGCGGCCGCCATCTTTTAAGTAGAGCTAGTAGGGCTTGAACGATCGGTCGCTTTTGTTAAAGTGCACCTAACCCCTGAGACAATACTCAGGGGTCAGTATTGATTCCACATGAAGTCAGTAATTGAATGGTAAAATATTTCTTCATCTCAATGTTGTGCTTTTAAGTTATGAAGGTTTATTCTTCCAATATGTTAATGACTGTGACGTCTACCCAGGCTTTCGAGCATATTTGGTT
>JAAAQI020159673.1:0-24866 GCA_011800005.2 Stichodactyla mertensii | reverse complement strand
TGATTCGTTTTCATTTTAAAGTCAAGAACATTTGTCTATAGTTTTATCCAGTTTTAGTGTTATGCAACCTTTTATGCGCGTTCTTGTAAGGAATATTGCTATGTTTGCATTGAATGAAATTAGAACTAAACTTATGTTTTTATTTTAGTTTGCCTGAGTTTGTCCATATAATAAAAAGAACATTACACGTTGGCATGAAGATATGAATTTTATTTTCTCGTGTTAAAAACAACATTTTACTCACTCGCTGCGCTTGCTCCTAAAATATTGTTTTCACCACTCGAAAATAAAATTCATATCTTCAAGCCACCGTGTAATATCCTCTATTTATTTGGTTTGAGGCTAATTGAAATTTGATATTTTCTCTGTAAACATATGGCATTGAAATGCTCTGTGTTATATTACAGGAAAAGCCACCAAAGACTTTTGACAGACAACTGCCACTCATCACAGATCATGACATGGAACAATTACAAGCACTTGTCCCAAAATTTAAAGAGTACTTGGAAGAATGTCCGATCAACATGAGTGTGGGAGAGGATTCCTCAGAATATAACTCTCTTTCCATGATGTTTAAACTACAGGAATCACAAATGTTGTCATCACAAAGTTCTCAAAAAGAAATGGCTGGAAGTAAAACATCTATGAGTGTAGATGCATCAACGCAGGCTGTTTGGATGGATGGGGGAGGCATGGTCATTGAAGAATCTAAAGATTCACCTGAAGGTGACAATAAGAGCTCAAAAATGGGTTTGATGAGTAGTTCTCAGACATCAACAGATGAATCAGCACCATTCGTTTTAAAAGCAAGTGATGATCCTCCCCTTAACAGCTACAACAGGGACAGTGACACAGGCTCAGAGCCAAGTTCTGCACTAACAGACAGTGACATTATGTTTAAGTCTGCTCAAGAAGAATATGTCACAGTTGAAGGTGCTGATTTTGACTCTCAAGGTGAAAGCTTTACACAAAAGGAAACTTCTCATGAGTCCATAATTGGAAAACACGACTCCAGTCAGACACTCATCTTGACCAGCTCTGATTTTCAAAGTATTACAACGAGTACTCAGACTGAGTTAAGTTTAGAGGAGAACCTAACTTGTAGTGTAGTAGACAAGGATGACAAAAACAAAAATGACTCTTCATACTCCAAAGAAAACTTTGGTAAACTTGAAGACAAAATCAAGGAACTAGAAGATGACTTAAAAATTCGCACAGAAGAATTTAACTCAATTCTTCAACGGAATGTTAAGTTGGAAGGTTTTAAGAGAAATATTAAAGAGCTGTTACAAAATGCAGTAGTTTCACTGCATGAGGATCTTAGAATAAGTAAAAAATTGATTTCAGATTGTAGAGGAACAATTAATAAAGAGGTGGAGTTAGCATGGGTTAAAATACAGGAGTTTGCAGAAGAAGTTATGGATTCAGTTTCAAAATTTACCTCAGAAAAAAACAAAGAAGAATTGAATCAAATTGTCCAACAAGTTAGTGAAAGATATGAGTGTGAGAAGACAGAATTACTAAATGCAAAAGCACAATTAGAATTAAAGTTAAATAATGTAACAATGGAATTACAAAAATCCCAGGAAGAAAGGAATATCATTAAGGTTCAAAATGCTGAAGAATTAAAGAATCTGGTGAAAGAAATAGAAGAATACAAGATTAAGTGTGAAGAGCAGCAGAACACTTTGATGAAGTTGAAGGAAAACAAGGGACAGTCAGAGGAGGAAAAGCAAACACGATTCAATGCTATCATTATGAGACTAAAGAGGGAGAAAGACCAAATAGTGAGTCAGTTAAATGAAAAACTGAAAGAAATGGAAATGGAAAATGAAAAGCAGAAAGAAAGTTTAAATAATTTACAACAAGAGAAGGATTCCATTATAAAAGAGAGAGAATTTCTAGTTTTAAACTTCCAAGAAAAAGAAAAGGAATACATGGCTTCGATACATTCTCTTGAGCAGAAGCTACAGGAGATTCAAAGTGTAATGGAATCAAAAGACAAAGAATTTGGCATGAAATTAGAAAAAGAAAAAGCTAATGCATTGTTGTTACTGGATGTGGAGAGGCAAATGTGGGAAGCAGAAAAGAACAAACCAGGAGATACAGAAATGAAAGATGAAAGTAAGCCACTCCATGACAGGCTATCATCTCAGACAGGTTATTGATTGCTTTGTCTTTAGCTTTACGTAAATTCTTTTTTACCTAGAATGTGCATTGCCAGAAAATACTGTACATCTCGTACCAGAGAAAGGAAGATAAGGGGCTGACATTAAACCCCCACCAAGAATTTTCACCAGAATTTATAACTGAAACCATAATTGCTTATTTTTATTTGTTATATTGTAGAAGCCATGAGTCAAGCTGTGCTTAAATTTGATGAAGGAGAAGTCAATCCTGTTCTTCAGCAAGCTAAACAGGTATTTTTCTCTGGGGGAGGGGGCAGATATCGTTTTCTGCAGAAGGGGGCAGATGTCTTTTTCTGCGGAAGGGGGCAGGCATCTTTTTCTGTAGGAGGGGGCTATCAGCCCTAATGTTTACTGGCACAAGTGTAACTTATTAATATTGAATCTGGTAGAGACATAACAAGGTTTGTTTTGTTTTTCTTTTATCTTAGGCATTGATAGAGAAGGATAATCAAATAAGAGCTCTGAAGAGACAATTGGTAAATTCACAGACGTGCACAAGACATACTTCCTAGCCATATTTATAACCACAAGAACAAAAACCTATTTTCATGCCTAGGTGAACTCATTCTAAAGTGTTTGAATGTGAGACCATGTTGGGAGGAATGTACTGTTTCAGCCAACATAGCTGCCACATGATTAAAGGCCATACCTCTGGCTCTTTTTTGCAGTCCTCTTTTTCTTGTTCAGTGAATTGGAATGTGTCTCAAACTCGGGTTAATATGTTTTTAAACTGGCAGCATTCTAGATAGCAGTTGGGCAATAGGTCTTTCCTCAGCAGTAATAACCAATAGTCTCCCCTTGCAATCCCTTGCCTTCAAAACATTACTTATAGGTCCTTTTCTTTCATATTGTCACTGCAATTTTCCTTCTAAATCTGCAGTCGGTAGGTACAGCAGAAGCTCTAATGCCAGATAAAGTTACTCTTAAAGAGTAGGTATTGTGCACTGGTAGTTTCAACAAATCAACTTTGACAGGGGTGGATCCAGGGGGAGGGTCAGGTTGTCAGGACCCCCCTGTCATACCTAAGGTTCAATTGTTTTATCCTAGAATTTAGTTTTCCAACAGCTTTTTTTTTGTTTAGTATACATTTGGACCCCCCTCCAAAATTCCTAGATCCACCCCTGTTTGATTACCCATAGCCATGAAGTAAAATGTAATGTATAGAGCAGATTTCGTATGACTGTGAAAAAGTCGCAGCACAAACACAGCGCGGACACAGCCAAGGCATGGCAAGGAACTTCAAAATTCTAGAAAACATCACGGTCGTGGCAAGGCATGCTTATGGCACTGACCGTGCCGCGACTTTTTCACAGTCATACGAAATCTGCTCTATTGTTCCATGAACGTCTGTGACAATTATTGTTATTTAAAATAAGATTCAACCTAATGCATGGTTTATTGTTGAGCTTTCAGACTAAGCAAAATAGTCAATAACACTACAGTCTTTTTCCCCTGGGAAACTGAATTCTTTCTCATGTAAATCAGATTAGACCAGATGCAGTTCCTGCCTCCTGTCATGGCTGCCATCATGTGATGGTGCAAAGCCTCTATTCCATAATATCTTTTAACTTTCTAAATTGTTCTTTTTTAAAATAGTTTTCAGTGTGGTGATCTTATCTTGCTGGTGTTCGACGCAAGATATGAGAATTATCTTGTGTTTAGTACTGGATCTACCTTGTTTTTCTTGCATCCAGATTCTATGAGTGTCCTAGACATTGCCACAAGTGAGTATTCCTAAGTGAATGAAAAAGTGAATGGGTGGGATGGAAAAAAAATGAATGGGTGTGACAGCATATTTGAATACATGAATAAATGAGTGATGGTAATTAAATGAGTGAATGAATGGAATAAACTGAAATAATAAAGTAAATGAATGAATATAGTAGGTAAATGAACCACTAAGCCAGCATCATATGGGGTGTTAGAATTTTTAATGATTAAACCAAGGTAAGAGGGGCATTAACAAGGGTCAGCAAAATGATTAGGAGTAACAAATTTTGGAATTCTCATAGGTTGTAGGGTTCATTCAAAATTTTATTAAAAACATTGTGGAAAGATGTTACAAAATTTTTGCCCATCGTGAAGGGGAAGGGGAAGGGGTTAGGTGAGACCTGGGGGAGACCAGTGTACCACTTGCTTTTGCAGACACACCTAATCCTAACCTTTCCTAATTAATGAAAGCCTTCTAAGAATACAAGCTCATTCATTTTATTTACACATTATTCTCACATATGGTATTTAATTCTCTAATTATCAGGTGGTGTAAAAAGGCGTGATTGGGTACTAGCCCAACTTAGTGATAAGGAATACTGTCAGGCTAAGAAGGTATGGAATGATTTGTGTGGCTCTAAGAGGGCTTGTGCAACCTATCTGGTGTGGTGCACGTGATTGTTTGGGTGTGTGTGGTGAGGTGCAGGCACAAGGGGACCTAGATAAATAAACAAATGTAACCTCTGCTCAAAATGAGATTTTTTAAAGTTTATCTACTGGGTTTGTTTGATGATAATTGAATGTACTGTTGATTTCATCTAAGCAAATACACTTGAAAGAAAAGCTGCGACTAATAGGGGGTGGAATGCCTACGTTTGATGTCTAAACTTTGACATTTGGCACATGAAACTTTGACATTTTCATGTGTAAACATTGTCCATTTCGAAACTCAAACATCCACGTTTGTGCCAAATTTGAAACTTAAAAGGTAAACATCAAAATGTTTCACAGAAATTTCCATGGTCATAATTTTTTAATCAGGTGTAGCGCTGCCAACATCGTTAAGATATATGAAGCAATAGAAATGGCAGCAGTATTTCCAAACATCAAAGCAAAACGTTACTGATTTGAATGCAAGTTTCTTGTACCCATCATTAAAGTTTCATGTGCCAAAGTCAAAGTTTAGACAACAAATGTAGACATTCTGCCCCCAATTAGTCGCGGCTTTTCTTTCAAGTGTATTCGCTTGGAGGAAATCGACAGTATTGGTGACACCTTATTTTTACCATACCTTTCAAGAACATATCCATTTTTTTGAGGGGTGGGGCACCTCCAGGACTTTTCAGGTGGTGCACCATTCATGGTTGGGACTCAAGCACAAAAAGTAAATAATATTAACCCATAATTAACTGTAAGTACTGTACTGTAGCTTATCTCAGGAGAGGGGGTGTGCACCCCCTGCACCACTCCCCTGGATCTGCCCATACCTTTCATTACTTTACCCTGTAACTCTTAAATATTTGATTATGAAGATTAGGAGACTTCTAATGAAGAAATGAAATTACTTTTGTCTCATTTTAGGCTCATAATCGATTTCATGTTCCCATTGGTACAAAATTTTACAGAATTCAGGCCAAACCATGGGAAAGATGATCTATAGCTTCATAACAGGCACAGGAGTAAAACCAAAAAGCTATGAAGTCTTTTCCTCTTCTGACTGGATTCCTAAGCATTGCCTCCTATTCATTTGGTTTTTCTCCCAACCAGTGATCTAGTGTTATGGTCAAAACAGGCTGATCAAATCAATAATTGTGTGACAATGAAATGATAGAAAGATAGTGGTCTCATATTAGATGACATACAAGAAAAAATGTTGTAGCAGTTGGCATTTATCATCTTGTTGTGAGTGGGATGGGACAGGCAGAGTTTCAAATTTTCAAATGAGAACCAAGATAAGTGGGCTGAAATTTTTGGCCAAGTGTGGGAAGATTACATATTGATTTTTCGTCTTTTTTATTGGAGCCCTTTTACCATATGGTAAACTACGTGTGAGACCATCATCCTTGGGAACCCAGTTGTAAACTTCTGTTGCTCATTTCTCACTTCCAGGAAAAATACCCCTGGGAATGAAGTCTATTAGAGTTTGTTCTGGAAGTTGAAATTCATCTCTTTTCTGATTGGTTGACCTGTCGGGGTCAACCAATCAGCAAGTATAGCTAGACAAATAAAATAAACATTTAGCAATGTCTGCTCTCTGATTGGTTGGATTTTTGAAAGTCACCATTTGAATTTCAACTTCCAGAACAAGCTCTAACAGATATTCGTTCCCAGGGGTATTTTTCCTGGAAGTGAAAAACGAGTGACAGAATTTTACCCCTGAATTCCTGAGGATGGTGTGACCATGACTCTCCTGTATCATTAGCCTCCTCCACAGGCATCTCTAAGAACTTTTATAGGTAGGGTTTCCTGTGTTGCTGGTACAGAGGCACTAGGTACTAGGTAGGTAAGAGAAGCCCTCTTTTCATTTGAACACAGGAAGCTCAGTACCCCAAAAAGAGATGTGCTACAGAGGAGGTATCTATCATCACATAGCAGGACTATTTTGATGGTGTATATTTATTTAGTGTAGTAACTTGAGTATTACTAGTTTTCAACACAATTTAATTTCAGCAAACTTATATTAAAGAGGTGTCTAAGTGTAAAAGAATGAAAAGAAAAGAAAAAAAACCCAGGCAAATAGCTGTAGAAGCACAAACTACCGATTCAAAAGAGAAATTCTCAAAACCTTTATAAACTATTTCTATAATATTAACACAATAGTTATATTACTGGACAAAAAAAAATTAACAAATATATTTTTACGATTTGTTTTCCTTTAAATTCATATTTGAAAAAAGGTTGCAAAGCACATTGGGAAGGGCTGGGGATACTTATGTGTAGTATTGTTTAGGAAAAAAAACCCAAAATCTTGTAAATACATTTACATGCAATAATAACAAGTATTACATAATAGCTGTAGATATCTATCTCATTAGTGTAATCTTTACAGAATTTATTTTGAATTATAAGACTTTCAAATTCATGAATTGCTGAACATTTTGTTTCAGATTATTAAAAAAAATTGAATAAAAAAGTTAAATACTATCCTTTATTCCTCTTTAGAATACAAATTGTTCTTTTACTGTTTAAGTAGTGATCTGCATAAGACCGATAGCACGAATGGCAATGGAATTTTGGGTATCCCCTGTGTAAACAATTATAATTGGCTTATTTTATTAAAATATCTGGTCATCTGATTGGTCAAAAACAGAAAGTTTACAATTTTTATACGAAAGACTTTGTTAACATTAATGATATTCCATATATGGAAGGTTCAAGTCATATCCTTCGGGTGGAATTCGTATGTGAGCACCATTTCCTCACATACGAAATCCATGAAACTTCTGCCATAGCTTTGTTGCCATTGTGGAATGTTTATTCCAAAATTCTGGGGTTGTAGGCCATGTAGTTTGGTTATAACTTGAATAAAACATTCAAAATTCCTGCTTAGTGACCATTTGTCCAATCAGGAATCTGGATGTAACTTGATTAACACTTTCACTCAACGCTCATTCCAACGGCTACTCATGCTGCGGTGCTATTGTTTTTGCTATCGGTCTTACGCAGATCACTGCTTAATTAATATTAACAGTAATACTTTCCTTGTGTTGAGCTGCAAATTTTAAAATGCCAAATCTGCAAGACATAGTTTCCTTTTCTTGTTGTCCACTTTAACATAACTCTTCAAATATGATTCCATCATATCTTCATCAAATCCTTCAGTTTCCTGATTGGTAGAAAGTAGCTTCCTTTTGACTATAGTTGAATCCATTTTTATCGTGTTTGAGTTTTCTGATAACCTCTTTCCATGTGATCCATATTCATTCATCTTTTCTATTGAATTCCCATCTAAATTCCCATTTGTTGTCTTCCTCAAAGTAAGAACAATATTTGTTTCAGGCTCTTCTCTTACTTTAATATCTTTCTTATCTTCAAGAATTTTTTTCTTGGTCTTCTTGACATAAAATGAATTTGTTTTTTTATTTGTAGTGTCATGATTCCTCTTTGAATTGCTTGAAAGCCAGTCTTCAATAACAGAAGATGCCCACCCTTCAGTCTTAGTCTCATTTTTAGAATGAAAATCTGTTGACTGAAAACAAAAGAAGTAAATATTTCCCACAAAAAAGGTCATTTCTGGGGCAAAAGAGGAATGACCATCCCCCATCCCATCTGAGGGCAGCTACATAGCTATGCCTGCTGCCAATCATCTAACATTTACTACAAAAACCTCCATTTAAATAATAACAGGGTCTTACTGTGGGAGATAAGGCCAAGTTGGTGTCCTTCATTAATCTTGCTACTCCCCCTTCTAGTGTTACACTTGTTCCGGATACATTTAGGGCAGTGAGTTGAGAGAATGTAGTCAGATACCGGACAGACAGATCTGTAATCTTGGGGTTGCATGAAAGGTCCAGGATAGATAAATTGTGTGGACCAACTCCCATGACACGTTGAGGTAGAGTAAAATGTTTCAGATCACTGTCCTCAAGACAGTTGTCTTTTAGGCTAAGTTTTACAAGGCTGTTGAATGGAAAATGCTCTGATAAGTAATTACTAAAGATTGCAAAAACATAAGAACAGGAAACAAAGAGGAAGAATATGAAACATGTTAGGATCACTTTATGGGTGGCATAGTGGTAAAATGTTCACCTCACCACTGTAAGTCCAATGGGTTGGGTCGCTGGTTTGAGCCCTGCAGGTGCCACATGTGAATAGAGTTTATTTAATGTGTTGCTTTCTCCCTTGCCATGAGGGTTTTTCTCCAGGTTCTCAGGTTTTCTTCCCTCCATAAAAATAAACATGTGAGTTGAGAGTTGTATGCTTAAAACAGTTAATGTAGTGGTAGTGTGTAAGAGTGACAGTGCCCCCAATTAGTGCGATAGTGCTAGAATGACTAGGCACTCAAATAAAGAGATTTATTTATGTTATTTACTTTCCCTTTAATCCTCTTCAGGGATCAGAGACTGCAGTTCAGTGGGGGGGGGGGCAAAAATTTCAACTTTCTAAGTAACAAAGTATGAGCTGGAGACCTTTATGGGCATTTAAAATGGCAAGCTGCAGGTGAGCTATTTTATGCCCATGAAGGTCAATTGCGAATACTTTATATCACTTATGAATTGTCTAGGACTATATTTTCATGTTGTACTGATTTTTAAAATGAATTAAGTAATTTTTGCCAAGAAACCCAAGTTAGAGTTGAATGCAAATGAAGACAATTCTTTATCTGATTTAAACAGTTATAATTTTCTATTGTGTTTTGCTCATTAATTGTTCATGAATTTTATAATTATAGATAAAAATCCTAAGTAAAAATGTCCAAATACACACACAAACTCATTTGCAACATCAAGTAGTTGGAGTAAAGCAATTCAAAATGGTGGCAAAATTATTGGGGGTGTGCTATAGCCCTCCAGGTCCATACCCCTGTGAGTTACACTTAGCCTATGAGTTACATTTAGTTTCCATTTCCATTTAGCCTGTGCTGCTGGCTCAAGTGAATGGGGAGTTGGACTTACAGGAGAGGGAAGAGGTGGGTCTAATCCCTCTGAGAATTCTGAGAGCAGGCTAAGTTGCTATGGAAACTACTGACATCAACTGACCTTGTTACCTTGGCAACATGCACCAGTAGCTCATGATCAATTCCAAGTAAACAGTGACTCAGGTCAAGCTCTGTTAAATACTGAAAGCACTGTAGATAGTCAATCTCATTCACTTCAAGATACTGATTCTTCAGACTGAGCTTGTTTAATACAAGACTTCCATATGCATCACAAAACAGCTGTAAAGTCTGGTGAGAGCCTCTTGGGAAACCTTGGTTTATATGGACCCTATCAAAAAGTTCTTTGCCAACAACATCGGGGAAGCCATGTAGAGATTCGACCATTGTTATATTCTTAGCTACGAAGTCAAGGCAGATAGAAAATAACGAAGTAGGAGACATTCTGCCATTTTGGTTTAGTATCGAGCAACTTGCAGCTGGAAGAATACACCAAATCGATTAACAAATTGAATATTGCTTTAAAAGCAAACTTATCATGTATTTAAACATTAAAATTGTTGAGATGCTCTCGATCTCCAAAACCTCTCCCCCGACCAAATAAGAGGTGCAATACCTTTAGGTTCACTGTCGACACTGAGGAAGTTCTTCTTACTTTCGTTTTTCGAAAACTCGTACCCCGGAGGAGCTTGAAGTTGGCCGTATTTATCTCTAGTGTAAATTAATCCGACCTCATCATCTTTAGAATACAATTTTTCTAAGCGTCTAGATCTAAAAGCCATCTTAATTCTTGTTACAATGTTTTCTGTTCCCGATGACCGGCCATGTTTTTGTTAATCTCAACTTTCCCGCCAAATTACACACGTGACAAAAACAACGCACAGGAAACCCAGTTTAGTTTTAGTGGAGTCTCCAAACAGGGCGGAATAACTTTGTTAGCTGTGAGTAAAATATTGACGTAAAATTCTCTCCATTAACTCATACCCAAATCGTCCAAAGCTGCTTATCTAGTTTTCTAAATTGATGTAAATTTTAGTTGATTCTTTAATCATGGATGAAATATTAAATTTAGTTTAAAGTAACTTTTTGGGCTTCCTTTGGAACGGGTGTTCCTGGATTTCTGGGCTGATGAAAAGAAAAAGTGTCGGAAAGTTAGAAGAAAAGTTGTGAAGGGTGAAGAAAATTCCCTTGTTTTGGACAAGAATATACACACCATGCTCAAGGTACGCCTATTTTAAAACTCATCTTGATATTTTAGTTGATATTAATTTAAAAAAGCGAAATTTTGCAGGCTGAATGAACTTGGGGTTTGATTTTCAATGTCATTTTGGCTCCATTATCTTTTTTCGTCTTTCTTTCTTTCTGCGAGGAATAGCGCTCCCTGAAAGCTCACTAGCCACGTCCGTAATACGGTTCACGAGCTTGAATCATAATTAGCTAGGTATTGGCGAGTGAGTCAACTTCAAAGAAAGCAAAGAACTAAAGAGAATTAACGCTTTTTTCAGACTTCTTTGTCCACGTTTTACATGCTTACTTTCACTACTTGTTTGCTAACTATTTATTTGGGCATTGGTTACACAAATTGCATAAAAGATAAGCTTGAGGTCGTAGAAATGCTAAGCAGTACCATATCAAAATAGTCCACAAGCTTTTATGCTTGGTTTTTGTTAACCAATTCTGTATTGCTCGATTGCAACCATTCCCAAGAGGATCAAAAGACAAAGACATGGCGGCCATGTTGGTGGTATAGACAAAAGGACCTAATGAGAAATCTTTTGTTAGAAACCAACCAACATGGTCGCGATGACGTAACGTTAAAACACTATTTAATCAAATATTTTTTAGAATGTCTGATTGTGTTGTGAGGGGCGTTGGAGTTTTGGAGGAGAGAGGCAGGTACATTTTCCCATCTTTAAAACGCTTTCTGATCCAAATATCCGCTCTCCTATTGCCTAGTTATTCATTACTATATCTCATCATCGAGGCTGTCTTTGACTTCTAAATTAATTTGTAATTCACCTTTTCCACCACTAACAGGAAGGGAAAAAATAACGCTACTTGTTAAAAACTTTAGTAATACTAACAAGCAGTTCTTTGCAGATTCCCTGAACAGCGGTCTTGCCCTCAAGTACTAGAAAGTCACGTGGTATACTACTTAGAAGCTTTACATTCCAATCATAAGGCGAGAGATCACTTTGGTCTTCGGGTGATTTTCCCAGGAAGTCAAGCCTTACAAGTTATAGAGAATGAATATTTAGTTCCTCATGTTATTAAAAGTAAGAACTAACATGCCACATCCAAATACTGATAGACTCCTGCTTTTTGTAAATGAAAGTTCTAGTATTTTTGTCGATGTAAACTTGGACGACGACCTTAATTTCAGTTTTTTTGAATAAGAATTTTGTTCCCACATTTATTTATTCTTTTTTTCCAATGAACCCTTTTACTTAATGTTTCCACAGTGCACTCCAGGTGTCATCCTCCGAGGCTCATCCAAAAACGTATCGTCTTAAGCGTTACTGATAAAACAAAGAAACAATGCGCAAGGAAATGGCACATGGCCTGAAATGGGAAAATATTACACCCAAAGTTAAAGGGTTGGCCCTTAAATTTATCAACTGCTTTATTTTTTAGATTCTTTAAATTGTTCTTTACTCAAGACGCATTGTGGAATTCTTTGTGGTGGAAGCAAAGAAACTTATATTCGACCAGTCGATCCTGTTACTAACTTATGCAACCTTACCGAATACTTTCCACCGTCATTACCAGGTAAGGTCATGATGATTCTTGGTGTAACATTCAACATTGCCATCCCGCCGCCATTTTGGATGAAACAAACAAATAATCATCCAACATGGCGACCAAGTCTTTTGTTACTTTATTCTCTTGGGAATGATTAAAAACCTCGTTCATTTTGGACCCTGGTGTCGCCTTCTCATAGGAGTGTCGTTACACTTGAAAGCTCTATTCTCGTTCTTTCCTAACGATTTATGCGGTTTTTTCCTCTAGATTATGTTCTCAACATTACCGCTACAGTAACGAACTCAACCACCATAAATGTTTTCTGGCATTTCGTACGCAACACCATTCCGAATGGAATCACCGAATACAAATTAATATACAGCTATAACGATACGATACCTCAAGATGAGGGTCATAATTTCACACAAAGGACGTACAGTGCAGTAATAAATGGAAATATAACAGCAGTGACTTTAAATGGATTAAGAAAATTTACTATTTATTGCATTAGAATTGTATATATTGCTCGTAAAGTAACAGGAGATTCGGGATGTACATATGCACAAACACACGAAGATGGTGAGTATTTCAATGCATTTTGGTTATTAAACAGACTTTTCCCGAATTCGCCTAGATGATCATGAAACAATGGTTTCAAGTCGAGACTGAACTTGATTCTTTTGTTTATCAAGGCCAACCTCGACTTGAAACCATTGTTTCGTGATCATCCAAGGGAATTCGGGAAAGGTCTATTGCTAACTTCTGAATTCTCCAGAACTGAGGAAAAAATATAAACCGAAGAAGTTTTTTTAAAAAGTGAAATGAAACATGTCCCTGATGTTGTTTCTTTCTTTTGTTACTGACCTCCAACATGAAAGTAATCACGACATGGTAAACAAGAATATTTCATAAAAGTAAGAAGAAGAAAAAAAAAGAAAAAAGAAAAAATGCAGACAAAGAGTGAATGACATCCTAATTCTAAATAATTTAATTTTTTTGAGTAAAAATTTGTTAAATTTCTTGTTTGGTTAAAATGTTGAATAGTAATTAGTATATGATAACATTACGCCTGCTCCCACAGTTCCAAGCACGTCACCATCACATCAAGTCATCAACAACGCTGTGACTTCAATACGCGTTACCTGGCAACCACTTCAGGAACGTTACATACATGGTGTTCTACGAGGATACAGAATAAGGATCATCAGCATGAATAAAACAAATAATAAACCGGAAGTTATTAGTACCGGAAGCGAAGACAATTTTGTCATTGTGAAGGGATTGAAGAGGCTTACATATTACTGTGTAAAAATATTAGCTTTTACGAGTAAAGGAGATGGACCTCTGAGTCAGTGCGCTTTTATTCTCACTTGGACTGAAGGTAAGCTAGAAGACCTGGACCTCGGCCATTGTCTTTAGAATAAACCTTGCCTGAATTCGGTCGAATGACCATGAAATAAGATGTTTTCAAGTACACAAACGCAGTAAATGCATACATTTATGTACTACGACCTCGACTTGAAATTGTTTCAATTATTAAAAGAGAATTCGAGAAATCTCGATTGTACCCATAGAAACTTTCAATCATCAAACGAGTTTCAGGAATGTCTATCAGCTCAGAGCCGGATACAGGAATTTCTCTAGAAGAGGGTGCACCTGTAGTATTTGTGGCATTTGCAAGTGAAAGAGGCACGTAATAGGAGTTTGAAGGGGCACCTTCCTGCCCTTGTGGGAAGGGGGTTGTTGTACTCCCCCAGCACTCTCCTCCAAAATCCACCACTGCGGCCGGTAAACTGCCTAAATCTTTTCCCATTTTCGACAACTCAGAAATAGAAATCTTAAACATAAACATCTTTTTCAGAACATGTACTTAACGTATCAACCATCACAACAAGTTCGACTTCAATTCAAGTTTTCTGGAATTTTGTTGATAACTACGTTCCAAAAGGCATCACGGGATATCGTTTGAGTTACACGTACAACATCACTTTTCCTGGATCCGAGGGACGTAATGTCATACCTAGGATGTACACTTCGATAATTAGCAAAAATATATCTGCGGTGACTTTAACTGGTTTGCAAAAATACACTCTTTATTGTGTTCAAATGGAATTTCTCACTCCGGATGGAGGAGGGGGGTCGAATGGATGTACGTACGAAAAAACACACGAAGATGGTGAGCAAATAACGTTAAATTTTAAGTTAAACTAAAAACTGTGGCCGAAAAGTGTTCATGTGATCGTTTACGCCGCGTTAGTTTGTATTCAATGCAACCACGTGATCAGATATCTCAACATACACCGTCATGATTGTGATGCTACCTTGGAACTGTCGTGGGAGGGCCACCTATGGTGATGATCAATAATGTTCCTATTGACAAAAGGCGCTGCTCAAAGAATAAAGTCTGGTGAAGTTGAAATCATCTCGTCTTCTGATTGGTTGAT
Organism: Stichodactyla mertensii; assembly: GCA_011800005.2. NCBI lineage: Eukaryota > Metazoa > Cnidaria > Anthozoa > Actiniaria > Stichodactylidae > Stichodactyla > Stichodactyla mertensii. The sequence continues at coordinate 10,185 of JAAAQI020159673.1, read as the reverse complement.
AAAACTAACCGAAAGTTAACTCTTGAGCAAAGCAAGAATGACCCCATGAAACTAGGACAGTAGATATTCATTTGTTCTCAAATATGCGTATTATTTTACCTTTAATGCCCCCACAGTTCCAAGCATGTCACCAACACTTCAAGTCACCAACATAGCTCTGACGTCAATACGAGTTACCTGGCAACCACTCAAGGAACGTTACATACATGGTGTTCTACGGGGATACAGAATAAAGGTCGTCCACATGAATGAGACAAACGTCCGACCGGAAGTTATTAATACCAGAAGTGACGTAAATTCTGTTGTAGTAAATAAAGTTCAGAAGTTCAATCATTACTGTGTAAGGATATTAGCTTTTACAAGTATAGGAGATGGACCATTTAGCAAGTGTGCTTCCATTATCACGTGGACAGAAGGTAAGCTCGTACTCGCCCCATTTTCCACTCGCTTCCTTCTCAGCTAACTCGGCCCAGTCTCTCGGTTCGTTTTCCCGCCATAAGACTTGTGGCATGCGCCTTTCACTTTTTAAAACCAACACAAAATTCTTCCTCATGATTATTTTTTCGACGAGTCTCGAGCCCTTTACTTTTTTTGTGGACCTTTTTTTAATTCTGGACCTTTTTTTAATTCTAGACCTTTTCTGCCGTTTCTATTTCTCCAAAAGGCATTTTTCTGTATTTGTCCAGGCTCACTTTCTGGCACCAGTTCCTAGTAGGTTTATTAGTCTATGGCTTGTGATTGGCAGAAATACTGTTGCTAAAAATAACGAGATAGGGGTCATTGCCGACTCACTTGTGAAGTATGGAAAATGGACACTCCTAGCAACGGGTTTGTTTTTCCTTTCTTAAAGAATATTTGTATTTCTCTTTGTTTCAGATATGCTACCACAGATAACGATCCACAATTTTACCGGAACAACATTATTCAACATCTCCTGGGCACCACTGCCTGGTTATCTACGCACTTACCTGATTGGTTATCTTTTATCATACACTGCGGTTAAACACTCCGAAAAAGACCTGGACAATCAACCTACCTACGTCATCAATGTGACAGCTAATGCGACACGTACTACCGTGACAGGTTTAAGAATCTACACTGTTTACAGGGTCGTGATAAGACCATTGATTACAGCAGGACTGGGACGCACAAAGGTGGTTTTATTTGCAGGTAGTACTTAGAAACTGGTTATATCTTCTGCGTCTTTCCGAAATTCAACGGAGCACATAAATTAGAACTCGTGCCGCACAAATTCGTGGAAAAGTCTCGCACTCCATAATTACCACTGCAATCCTTGACCACGGATTCATTTGTACAGGTTTAGCATCATCTAAGGACAAATAATTCAATACCAACTGCAAAGCGAAGAATGTAAAATTTGAAAACACTTTTAAATTCCAGTGACTTTCATTAGTATCTATAACTAACTTACTTATGAACGAGGCTAACCCTGTACAAATGAATCTGTTGTCATTGCAAGCAGCGGTTTTATGGAATATAAAACATGACTATTTGGGGACAAGATCAAGAAGTGCCGCCCTCTTGCATTGGATTCTGGGATTGATTTTTGGGTCGTGATAGAGTTCGTACCCAGTCTTTCTTGGAACTTTAGAAAGGCGAATAGACCTCAACCCTTATGACGTTTTACACCTAAACTACCACAATCCTTTTCGAAATTTCTTCAAATTCAAATGTTAAAACTTCTTTGAGAATGCCAAGACAATAGTGAAAATTAGCACGACAAAAAAAAAAAAAAAAGCCAACGAAGGGATTGCTGGGAGTGTAGGTATATAACGTCATTAAGCTAGAGGCCTATTGTCTCTCCAATACACAGAATGCCAATATAGCTATTCAAATTGGACGCCATATTCGCATTCAGTGTATACCTGTGCTGCAATGCTATTCTTTGATTAGGCTTGTTCAGATCAATATTCCATTTACAGCAATACTCAGATTCACCCTAAGGCTACTTCTCTGAGCGCATGCTCGAAAGGTGAAATAGTGCTTTATTTTGTGTTTACAGCCACCTGTAGATGTAATCCAAGTATGAAGGCATTATGGAGCCCAGTTCCCCCGTACGCAATCCTCTCACACGGGTCTACTCCACAGGGTCTTATTCCACAAATCCTCTCAGATATGATGAACTTTTCTTGCGGGCAGTGCTCCGAATATGGCAGATCTCGCATCATCTATCAATTCGATCCCCAAGGTTCCGGCCGGGGAATAAGAGACGCCAACTTCGATCGAGATGAAGTTGATTTCATCTTTCCAGTTCGTCAAGCAAAAGACAGACAGACAGTCATCAATAGAGAGTACTACGTACCTCTCCTGGAGGTTCCAGGGTTTGCGTTCTTGACTTCTGTCAAGACCGAAATAGCTTATGCAAGACAGGTAGCATCCTCGGTTTACAACTGCTGGCCTATTCTAGCCATTAGTTTATCAATGACGTTTGTATCGGGCTTCTTCTTGTGGCTACTGGTAAGATATTTATTCATAAATCCTGTTAAACTAGATATCAAATCTTTAAATCGCATATACTTCAGATCAAAACTGAGCGCATGTAGAGCACAATTCGTATGAACAGCTTACGGTATGACCGTGATGTACCGTGACTGTGTAGGTGCCGCGTCGTATACATTTCCCGTGCGTTGTGATTGGTTCAACCGATATGGTCCTATGACCGTGCCGTGTGCCATGATTTCCGCTGACGTAGAGCAGATTTCGTAGGACTGTGAAAAGCTTGCAGCACGAATTTGAACACGTCAAGGCTAGAAAATTCTAGAAAACATCACGGTTGCGGCAAGGCACGCTTACGGCACCCATCATGCCGCGAGCTTTTCACAGTCAGACGAACACTGCTCTATCTACTCTTTATTCGTGAGGTCAAGCCTAGAGACAATCCCATAACGGAAGTAATCTATATTTTTAATTTTTGATAAGAATTTTGTCTTTCTGTAGGAAGCCATTACGAATCGCAGTAAGTTACCAGCTCATTTTTATCAAGGCGTAAGCGAAACAGTTTGGTGGGCGTTTATCAGTATGACAACTGTAGGGTGAGTTTAAGGGGTTTGTAAGGCATTTTCACCATGGCAACAGTAGGATGAGTTACGGGGTTTGTAAGGCATTTTCACCATGGCAAAAGTTGGGTGAGCTAAGGGGGTTTATAAGGCATTTATCACCGTGGCAACGGAAGACGAGCTAAGGGGTTTGTTAGGCATTTATCACCATGGCAGCAGTAGGGTGAGTTACGGGTTTGATGGGCATTCCTCACCATGGCAACTGTTGATAAAAGAAATCTAAGTAACGACGATAGATAGACTTGAAATGGACAATAGATGCCTACTCTTTTACATTTAGGTATGGTGACAGAGTACCAAGGTCTAATATCGGGCGACTCTTCAGTATCGCATGGTTCTTCATAGGATTAGTGACTGTCGCCTTATTGGTTGGTTCCATAACGTCGTCTCTCTCGGTCAAAATTCTGAACGAGCAGTTATTTGTTAAACGCGACAAGAAGGTATTTGCATTCCTTAACAACATTAAATAATTTCTGTTATCGTATGGCAAGGGGATTTCACACGCTCTCATTGGCCCATTTGCGGTCCATAACTTAAAGTAAGGACCACCAACCTTATTTCCGTGTTTGCCTTGCCATATATTATTGAATAAACATATTATTGGATTAACCTCGCATGCTCGGTCCTCACGTAAGTTATGGAACCTCGTTTTTTTCTCACTTTTTTATAGCCCGCGCGCTACGCGCTTGAGCCATGAGGCAGTGGAAAAAAACTCGATCCATAACTTACAGTACAGCCCTCACGCTCGTTTGATAAGAGATATAGAATTTCGGAAATCCATTCTCTACTGTTTGCATACAAGTACACTTTTCTGCCTACCTCTTTCTCCATGATATCTTTCAGATAATTATATTTTAGGTGTTTGTTTCAGTTAGCGTCTCTTGATAACCCACTGGACTACAGGGCTCTAATGAGAGTTGACGAAAGAGCATCAACCAGTAAGCAATAAATAAACATTCCATGTTTGGATGCGATCAACAAAGATCACTTCACGTCCGCCTATCACGATATGACTGTCTAAAGGCTCGGACACACGATGCCTGCGACGTTGCTTGCAACGGGGAAATCGCACCGTGTGTCCACCCGTGCAACTGCTGCGCGCGACGTCGCAGAAGTAGAAAGGAGTTCTACTCGCATCACGTGTCCGATCCTTAACGATCATTGGCCTCTCACGATACGACTGTCACTCTCCGGTCCCCTTCACTCAAATAAGAACATGATGCAACTGTCTAACGATTACTTCACGATTACCTCGTCATTACCTATCGACTGTCTAACGATTACTTCACGATCAGCTGTGGCCGTAAGAACTAAACTTATTCAAACGTATTCTTTTCCCCTCAAGGAACCACATATAAAGATATAGAAAACTTGGCAGACGCGCTAAAAATTGGCCTTGCTGAAGGGATTATCGTAGATATGTATATGGCGGGATTTCGGACAGATTTGTTTAACGGTTCGTGGTACAAAGTGGCCAGTATACTGGAAGAGAAGTTCTATTACGGTGTCAATATTGGCGGTGGTGCAGCGAGACTAGCGAAGAAATTCCAAGAATATTCAACTACAACATACGAAATGAAAATCAAGTTGCTCCAACAAGAAAGAGAGAGGGAACATGTAACCAACGTAAGGGAAAATTCTTACCCATTTTTTATTTATTATTTATTGCTGGGTGATCGCAAATTTGGCAGCCATTTCTTGTGTGTTTTCATTTGGCAATGACAACGAGTAACTAAAAGTGGCTTAAATTTGGTCCGGAACAATGCTCAGTTAAGGACGCGCCGAACCGTGCTGTGCCGTGACCGTGGCGGTGCCAAAACCGAGCATTCTGATTGGAAAAGCAGAAATCTCTCGCGCTGTGATTGGTTCAACGGATGTTGTCATTCAAGGTACCGTGACAGTAGAGGTTAAATCAAATCAAGTTGATCGATAAATCTTTTTTATTCTGTCTTAGCAATTTTACGTCCATTCTCAAACTGTACGCCAAGAGATTGATTTTCTTGACCCAAGCACGACGATATACCAGCTGACTGTGATTCTTCTTCTCGCTGCTCTTGGTTGTGCTGTTGTAATAGGAATGTTATATCACTCCTGGAGCAAAAACAAGGCCACCGAAAAGTACGCCCAAGTACCAAGTAAGATGTCCAGACGATCATGGACGACAATCAGTTTTCTTATTAGTACTTATTGTAATTACAGTGTTTTCTTATTCTTTGCTTTTAAACAACTCCTTTTCATAGTGATGAGTTTGCTCCCACAACAGTACCAACAACATAGTACACCACATTACATCACCTTACGTCCAATACTACACCATACCTCACACTACTACCAATACCACGCATCTACAAAGTACACCCTCCATACCACAGCATAGCACAGCACAGCACAGCACCCTACGTCCAATACTACACCATACCTAACACTACTACCAATACCACGCACCTAGAAAGTAAACCCTCCATAGCACAGCACAGCACAGCACACCGCCCTACGTCCAATACTACATCATACCTCACACTAGTACCAATACCACCACACCACACCGCACTACAGAAATACCACATTACATTATAACACCCACCAAACCAATACAACTGCGCAGTACAGCTCAGTACTCTACACAATGCATAAATGACCAGCAAAACTAGTTTCTGTTATACTCTCTCCCCAAAAATCATGAGTTGTCCTTGTACTAATTATAATATCGTTTTATTTCACAGGACGAGACCCAAGCCCAACTGAAAAGTACAAAAGAACGAAGGAAGAAATGAGATTTCTACTGGAAACATTTTACAGGAAAATGTCCAAAACTCACGCTGAACTTAGAGTAAAACACCGCAGACAATGGATAGCATATGCCAAACAAATGAAAGCTAAACAACACGATGTAGTTTGGTTGTAAAGACCACCTAGACGCTTTTTCATTGCTCATTGTAGAGAAACCTTAAGTGGTTCGCATCGGATGGTAACGTGCGTGCAAGCTATAACACATGCCGAAGACTGGCAGTTATACAAGGAACAAGTTGAGCCGCATTTATCTGATTGGTTGTTTGGACCACGTGGTGTATTCGTAAAAGGAATGGTTACGGAGAATGCGGACGTTATAGAGGTCTCGCACGATCACGTAACGGTAGCCATCTTGGATGGCAAAAACAATAAAATGGTTTTACATGAGAAAGAATTCAACCCCTTGGGGAACGACATTCTGTTGTTCTGTCATCCAACATGGCTGCCGTCACGTGGTCGTTCAAAACCTCTGTTGTATTTAACAACAATTTTACGCTTCAATGAGCGCCGTCTTTGGGGCTCTAATTCATAATATGGGCTTGAGATACCTGTGGTATGACGTCAGGTAGGACCAAAAGGAATAACGCAGTTTTTTAAAAATCTTCTACGGAACATTTGGTCGTAAATTCCTTATTCATACGCGCTGGAAAAGTTTAAGGGAGGGGAGGGATAGGCTTTTTTTCTTTTGGAGCAAATCGTGCAAGAAACTGTCAACAAGATAAAATATGAATGAATCAACGGTTTACGTTGAGCGCCTTTTCAACAATTTTCAACTTTTTGTATCTGACAGCGACGTTATTATTGTAAAGACAAGGTGTTCTAATCAATTATTATATAACAAGCCGGTCCCGATGAAAATTGAAGTTTGATTGGTTGTTGTCAGGTCTGGATTTTTTCATCCCAGACCTCTCCGCAAATTAAAGTGGCGGACTGTTTTCGACAATTTTGTTTGCACCATGATATAATAAACCATTTATTGATCAAGCTTGTTCGGTCCGGATGGGGAGATACTGGTCTCGTTCTTTTTTCGTGTGTATGGACCTCGCTCTACACGCTCGGTCTATACAAACACGAGGAAGAAAAAAAACTCGACCAATCTCCCCAATCGGAAATCACGCTTGGTCAATAACCCCTGTGTATCGTAGCCGAGTTTGGCAAATTTGTTTAAATATTTCCAAAAAGAAAAAAATCGTAAAAAAAAAAAAAAAAAAAAAAATCGGATGTCTGTTTTACGCCATTTTCCAAAGATTGGAGACAAGATATTCTTGGTTTCCATGTGACGTCATGGCGGCCATGTTGGTGTACAGTTAACAAAAGATTTTCTTGTCAGCTTCTGTTGTTTGGTACACCAACATGGCTGCCATGTCTTTGTGATTCTATTCCCACAGGAACGCGTGAAAGCCAAGAATTGGAGTCTTTTACTCGCTTCTCACGTGCACTATTTAACAACACAACCCACAATTCACTGCGAATACAAGATTTTCGTCACCAAGCCTCCTCGGTACACAAGAATTTTTTTTAATTATTACAATAGTTTCTATGACCCTTGACTAGAACCCTTCATTCCCAGCACCCAAGATGTCCCTAACGTTTTGAAAATTGGCTCCAAAAATGTTCCAAGAAAGTTCCCAAGAGTTTCGCCCAAGTTTTCTTTTATCAAAACTAAGGTGAAACCAATTTGACTTTTCGAAATTAATTGAAGAACTAGAAACGAACTCGCGTCACACAGAATTATGGGACTGAATTAGGATACAAGATAAAGAAGTGCCGCCATATTGCATTGGATTCTGGGATTGATTTTGGGGACGAGTTTGTGCCCAGTCTTTTGAACTTCTGAAAGGCAAATTATTGACATCATTGTAAAGTGCGGTACCTTTATAGCAGCAAACCACTATTTCCCCTCAGATTGCATGCAAAATTGAACGGGATTTACATTCTTTCGGTGCTTGTGCTGTCGAGTTTTTCATCACATCATAAAGTGCAAAGTGCTGTGTGCTTTTCATTGCGCTTCTTCGCAGGCTACTATTGTTTCTAACTTGTTCCCAGAGTCCCGCACGTCTTTCCAATGCGTAAGAAGCCTGGAAGCCATTGGTAGACCCATACTAACGCTTGAGTGGGAGACCTGTGTGTCAGTGTCTATGCTTCGGTCTGAAGCTATTCGCCTTGCATGTAGAGTTTCCCTTGGTGTACGTAACTGGCATTTATTTGTTGAATTTGCTGCTAAAGTTTTAGAAGAGAAAAATATACTTAAATTTGTTTTCCATCGACTTTGAGGGCACTTTGTATAAATACAATAGCTTGTTATCCTTCACCACACCTACCCACCCACCACACTGGGTGGGTGGGTGGGTAGGTGGATGGGTGGGTAGGTGGGTAGGTGGGTAGGTAGGAAGGTAGGTAGGTAGGTAGGTAGGTAAAGTTGTTGGTTGGTTGGTCGGTAGTGATAGCGGGTAGGTAAGTAGTCATGAAGATAGATGGGTATGTCGGTTGATCGGTCGGTCGATAAGTTAGTAGGTGGGTAGGTAAGTCGGTAAGTTAGGTATGTTGGTAGGTCGGTAGGGGTAGTTTTGTAGGTCTGTAGATGAGTAGAAAGCTTTGTCCTTAGGTGGTTAGTATGGTAGGCTGGTCGATCGATTTGTAGATTCAAGATATATCTAGAGCAGCCGGCCAAATGAATGAGTTGGTAGGTCTTACATAAATGATTGTCTTACCTTTTTTGCCTGAAGCAGGACACGTCTTAACACTTCGCTGTGATTTCTTTTAAGTCGTGAATTCACCGTGCAAATTTGGGAATGAAACTCTTCGAGAAAGGTTTTTAGCTCTGCCATTCTTTCCCTATAATCTTGAACCAACTTCAAGTTCTTGTTATCTAAAGAAAAAAATGTCATAAAGCTAGTTAATATATTGTTAATTATATTTATTGGTTTGTTTGTTTGAATGATTGATTCTTTTGCTTTTTTGCTTTGTTTTATATTTTTAAATAAAATTTCAACTGACCTTTTTTGGTGAATATGAGCACGTGATACGAAAAACCACAGAAGAAAAAAGCCAGTAACGTCAAACCAAGGACGAGGAACGTTGCTTCAAAAATTGAACTAGAAGGATCCAGGAAATTAATGGTTTCACTCTCAATGATCAGCCTTACAGTTTCCTACATGAGGTAAAAAAAATTCATGGTTCTGTATGTGTTCCGGCTTGGACACACTATGTGACCTTTCCCACGACGTTGCTTGCAACGTCGTCATGTTGCACCTTGCACCTTGTTACTGTCGTGCGTCCACCCGTTAAAGTAGAACTCGTTTCTACTTCTGCAACATCGCCGACAACAGTTGCACGGATGTAACATTTGCAAGCAACGTCGCATCGTTTAGAGCAGAATTCGTATGACTGTGCTCTAACCCATTTCTAAGGACTCTGGTGTTCACATGCGCAGAAAGTGATAAAGTGTAGCCGGGGAATCGCTGAAAGAGCGCACGATTCATTGAAATGCGCTGCTTTGGAATAATTTTCTCACCGTTTTGTTGGACCCATCGCTCTTCTCTTCCACGATGTTTGCAAACTCGATGACTTTAGAGACATTGGTGGCGGTGTATTCTTTAAAATATCTCTCCAGCTTGGTAGCTTCTGCATTCAGAAGGACGCCATATGTGAACGGTTGGTTGATAACGCTGGCGATCTTATACCATGTACCGTTAAAGAGATCAGTGCGGCTTTTTGCAGTGAAATGATCAACAATCATGCTGTCAACTTCTCCTGTCCTCTGCGCAGTTACCAATTCACTGATACCGGGGAATAGTTTAACTGTACAAAAATATGAATTCAACGTCCATTTCAGCTAGAGTTGAAGATCCAGATACTTCTGGGGGATGGGGGGTTGGTGTGTCTTTCAAGACTCGCGCCAGCGCGTTGCACTAGAAACCCCAGGAAAACCAAAAAACGCAACCAAACACCAAGGCATAACAATAACAACAGGGCTTGAAATCAATAGAGAATAATGAAAATAATGATACAACGTCAAGACTAGATTGATTTTTTCAGTGATTACTGCGATTCTCAATGTTCTGAGAACTCAGACATTTCAATGGCTTGTTGTGAAATTGGTTTTTCGCTGCTGTCAATCAAAAATAATCAGTCGGTAGCTTTTATATTTTTGACTGGCGGCAGTGAACAACCAAATTCCAACGGGCAGCTCGCAACTACCGAGTTCCCAGAATATTGAGAATCGCAGCAATAATACATTTAATAGGCCACGTTCGAGATATTGAAATTCAAGCACAATACCGAGGCTCACAGGAATAAAATGTCCAAAATTGCATTA